>ML289262.1:38266-75397 GCA_005239495.1 Nicotiana undulata
ACTTACTTTATATTCCATCAAATATAATCTTATTTCTGAGCTTACATCAATTGACTTACGATGTACTCTCACGTACGAAAATATGGGGTGTAACATCATCCCCCCCTTTGGAACATTCATCCTCGAATGTTGTCTAATGCACTTTTCCATATCTTAAGCAATAACTCTTACGAATAATTTAATACTGTCTTTGCCATCTAGGGAGTTGTTCGATGAATAAATCCAAAAGCTAGAACATTCCCCCCTTTAGGCCTCTTTCTCACACCACGACTTGTGGTCGAACTCCTTTCAACGTCGTAACTATATTCTTCTCTTGAATTTGTCTGTCACAATGAGTTTTCTCAAAAGCGATCAAGTCACCTCTGAGTTTATCATAGAAAATTTTGTCCAGATTTGGACATTCTAAAACAATGACCTTTGGTTGCCAAATTGTAGGTAGGTTTCTGAGTATCTTTATAACCTTTTCGCCGCTTTTAATAGGTCTTCCAAAGGATTTGAGGTGTCCAAGAATTTTGCTGAACCTGGAAAACATTTCTTTAACAGATTCTCCATCCTTCATTTGAAATAATTCATAGTCCAAACCAAGAGATTTATTCTAGTCTCTTTTACCTTGTTGGTTCCTTCATAAGTGACTTCTAGTTTATCCCACATTTCTTTTGCAGTCTCACAACTGGATATCTTTTAATATTCTTCTCCACTGATAGCATTGTACAACTTGCTCTTCAGTGTAATCGTCCAAATTCAGAGGATCAGTTGATGTGATGGCTTGACCATTTGCATCCTTCTTGGGGGGATCTGGAAGGTTTCTCTTTTTTATCACACGCCATACTTTGATGTCATATGACATAGTATACGTTTCCATGCGAACTTTCCAGTGAGAGAAATGTTGAACATTGAAGTAAGGGGGTCGAACCTGTGAGGTTCCTTCTTGAAAGAGAGCACCGACAACAGTGTTGGATCCCATTGATCTTTTTCTCGCTAGCGGTAAAGCAAAGATTGTGAGCCTTGCTCTGATACCAATTGAAAGTACAAGAGGGGGGTGAATTGTTGACTAATTAAAATTTAGTCGACTAATACAAGTCTTAGTTGACTAATCACAGAACAGAATAAACGAAAGTAGTAAAGAGAAATGATCAAGAACATAGCGATTTACACTGGTTCGGTACCGTTGTGGTACTTACATCCAGTTCCCCTTGGGTCACAAGGGTTCCCTTAAGATCTTTGAACAAAGTTACAATATCGATGGTTTTATCGCATTCACCACCAACGTATAGTATCAACACTTGAGTTCTAATCAGTTGACACAACTTTCTTTTGTACTCTAGATCTCTCTATCTTTTGAGACACTGACAGCTAAGAATTACAGTTTTTGAACTAAGAAGTAGGGAGATTTGGAATACAATTTGTGTAGTTGCGTGGTCTTCTTCTTGAACATTCAATCTTCTTATAGGAGAGAAAAGACATGTTGAATCTCCAGCGAAACTAGAGGCCCAAGATCTTTGATATAAAGATTTGACACATGGGGTGCCTCTTCGAATCTTGCTCTTTGAAGAGCCCAGATTCGATTGTGACATTCCTTGTCACAGCTTGAATTAAGGAGTTGTTTACGCCATGATCGAGTGATTTGCTGAGATTTGAAGAATCCATGATTGTCGTCTAAGATTCCGTGATTGAGGACGATTCAATCTTGCTTCCCTTAATTGTAGTATCAGCATCCTCCTTCTTTCCTTACTTGCCATCTCTAGTCCAGTATCAATCTTGCTTCCCCTGATTGAAGTAACAACATTTTCATGCTTTCCTTATTGCAAATTCGAATCTAGCAGCAATCTTGCTGAGCATCTCCATTTCTTTCCTTTCTGCTTGTCCTGCACATATAGCATAAGGTATTATTGACATCACTAAAACTTAAGCTTGAACCTATCAAAGAGGTGTTTTAGCAATATTTCTCTGTTTCCAATAACTTATATGAAAGCCAAGGTCTCATCTAAAATATCATTTTAGCTGGTAAATTATGTAAAACATAAAGAGGGGAAAGGTTAAACAGGCTATTTCAAAAACAAAGTGAATAATAGGACTTGAAATTGACTTCCATTCATTGTGTGTATCGTGAATGAACAGGAAAAGTCGAAAGAAGTTGGAAAAAGTTTAGTTATGGAAAAGAAAAAGAATTTTATGTTTGTGGAATCTTTGCAAAAGGCAAGTGACTAGATAATTAAAATCTTTCTTTATTTCTACTTTAATTTCCCTCTTCTCTTTCCTTAGCTTTTGCTTTTTCAATAATTTCACTTGTCTTCTATTACTTTAACGACTAGAATCATTTCTTGAAGCAAGAATCAATAGTAATATCAATTAATGCCGGACGACAATAAGAAGATGCTATGCTTGCACTTTGACAACAACTTGGAATTCAGTTATTTAGTAGGCCTTTCAATATGGCTACCAGCTATTGCTCTGATTTATCGTGTGCTGAAATTTCTTCTTCAGTGGCTAAATCATCCTAAAGTTATATCACTGCCCAAAGAAGGAGAGATAGAAAAAGGAAAGCAAACTGATGAAAAGAGATGCTCAAGTGTGAAAGATGGAGAAGGAAAGCAAACTGTTCAGTACAGATTTAGGCAGAGACAGAAAAGGGTACAAAGAGAATTAACAAGTAAGGAGGAATCAGATTCTGGGGTTTTGGATTCTAAATTGGTCGTGAAGGAAGAGGAAGGGTGTGTGTCGAATGTGGGTCGCGTTCGTGACGGTGATCTAGAGCATTTCAGCCACAGGCACCCTCTGCTAAGATTCCATCTCCGAGGTACAGAAAATATAAGATGCAACATGTGTACTTTCATAATATCCGGAATGGCTTATGGTTGTGATCATTGTCGTTACTTTCTCCACGAGGTATGCACTAACATTCCTAATAGAATTCGGCATGATTTTCATCCCATGCACTCACTCACCCTTTGTCCTATTCCCTCAATCGCTCTTTGTTTTACGAAAGTTGAAAGCAAACTGCTGGCTGTGACTGAAAAGAGAAGTTTTGGGACTGAATCCCGTTGTGTGGCATGTGGATATGACAACTCTTACCCTCATAAGTCACTCTTTGCTTTTTACTATCATTGCGATGTGTGTAATTTTTACCTTCATCTTGAATGTGCTTCTGTCCCGACAACATTGATCCATAAGGTTAAATATCCACTTGATCTCTTCACTATCTTTCCTCTAGAAAGTGAAGGTGCAGCCCTGTTTTGTGATATTTGTAACCAAGTTATGAATAGGGAATCCTCTTGGGTTTTCTACAATCGTGAGTTTGATTACATCTGCCATTTTGAGTGTGGTGCTGAAGAAGAGTTTGGGCTAATAGGGGATGAAAGTTTCCTATCTGAAGTCCAAAAACTATTGGTTCTTCAAACAAGTTTCCCTGGCCAAAAACCAAAAGTAAGACAGTTAGGAGAAGTTACACACTTCAGCCACCGCCATCCGCTGAAAGCAATCAAACATACGAATGAGGCATCAATCATGAGTTGCTGCATATGTTCAAACAAGTCTTGGTCTGGTTACATTTGCCAGCAATGCAATTACTTCATCGACGAGAGCTGTTTCCCTCTTCCACCAAAGATTCGACACCAATATCACCCGAATCACACCCTCATACTCGCCAGCTACACCGATCTTCCAAATATCCACTGCACAGCTTGCAGCCAAGAAGTTGGTGCAGCATACCATTGCTCCGCTTGTAAATTCAGTCTCCATCGTACCTGTGCTGCTGCTCCCATGACATTAACCCTTGGCACAAACAAGAAAGTTACTTATAAGCTCCTCTATTCATATCCGTTTGAGGGTGAGATGGCTGTTATCAATTGCAGTGATTGTTCCAATAAGTTAAACTCAAAACAGAGCTTCTTGTACTACAATTTCGACCTGGGTGAAGTGCTCCATGTCCAGTGTGCGCTTGATAGAGAAGCTGACACTTATGCTACTAAGTTCCTTTTAGCTAGTGAAAGACTGAAAAGCATCAGAATAGGGGAAGATCACCCCTAATTGCATGTACTGTAACTACGAAGTTTTAGCTATATAACTAATGGCAGGAAGGTATTGCCTAGCTAGTATGGCTATTATTTTCTTTTTTCCAAAAGAAATAATGATTTGCAAGAACTTCTGTTTATTTGTTATATTTTGAGGTCTTGCAGCTGCAATATTCGTCAGGGTTTCTATCACATTCCACTAAAGACATCAATCTCACCAGACATAGGTGGCTCGAGAATTTAAACTTGATTAATTAGTTCAAGTTATATGTTCACCTCGCACTAATATTGGGTTCATTGAACCCACTGATTTTATGTTGCATCCGTCCATCACAATGACCTCTTCACCGGTAATCTGATTGTCGCAATTTAGATTGCCCAGTAAAAGATAAACTAAAATGGCTCATCATGTGCTCAGTAAGGCTTCTCCTGGTGACAGCGTTAATGTTGAGAATTGCATGAATGACTCAAATCTGAAAATTTACTTCAGTTGTCCACATTAAAGAAATCACCTCCTATTCTTGTAGTCTTTGTTTCTGCTCAGACAACTTGAACCTTGAATTTTTATAATTATTTTTCATCCTTTTTCATTGAACACTAGGCACACCTATATGGTATCTTTTGAGGCCATTATTTAAATTATGTTCCTATTAGCTCAGTTGGATTAATTTCTCGTATAAAAGTGTGATGAATTTTTCTTTTTGCATATAGAAATATAGGACACTAGGCTAACAGGGACAAAATTTAAATAATAAAAAGGCCATTTATGCAAATGCCCTGCCACACCCAACTTGGGTGCAATTAACATCTTTTGAATAGCCAACATTACTTCCTTATATATTTACTTGAATACCGTGATGTAATTATTTTTTTTTTGGTGGATCTTATTCTAATGATTATTTCTTTATTTAGCTAAAAATCACTCAAAATTACTAGTGATCTGTTGAGAAAATATGCAAGATACTAAAAATTGACTAGACATCATCTTTCATCTTGTCCAAGTAGTTAAAATAAAGATTTGTTGACAAATATTGCACCAATAGTGTAAAAAATTTTACATTAACTGGTCAATTGAAAAAACAAGTTACATATAACTTTTTTTTTAGTAGTCATGGATTTATAACATGCGAAACGTAGTAAATGATCTGTTATAATTGTTACCACAGATAAAACTATACTAAAAGGGAAAAATCTTTACACTAAATGAGAGTAAACTAAAAAAGAAATACATTTTTCATTCCCAACTTGCTTAATAAGTACTAATGTTGTGGCTTGCATAGACTTTTCTTAAGAAAATCTGCCAGTTATTCTGTTGTCCCAATGTTATTGCGTTTGTATGAGTCATTGTAAGACCATCTTCCTTACAAAATGACAATCAATATCTATATGTTTGGTCCTATCATAAAAATAGGATGAGCTGCAATTTGGATGACTGCCTTATTGTCACACAGAATTGGTGAGTAGACAAGGACACTTCAACTCCTAATTCTTTAACCAAAATTTGGTGTGTCAACGAGTGTATGAGCTCTATAGGGTACTAAATACAAAGTCCGAAAAAAAAAATAGCATCTGATAGACAAATGTTGTTCCTTAATGCACACAAAAATATGCGTGGTCAACAAGTAATGTAATGATAAATAGAGTGTCGAACCCACATAGACTTGTGTTTAACTACCCCAATAATTTTACTCAAATTGTTATTCAGTCGAATCAATCAAAGTTGAATGGTGTGACCATAACTAAGTAGAGAATCTAAAAAAAATTTAGTTGAGAAAGCAAAAAATGGTTGTTGAGAATTCAGCACATATAAATATTTTAGGGTTGTGATCGACTCACCAATTCACTGGTGTTCTAATTAACTCTCATTTTCATGAAATTTGTTTATGGTTGCTAATTAATCGAGCAATCGCTCTTGTAGTATTCTTTCGAATTACAACTTGCCTATTAAAAATAGATTAACATCTATATTTCTATGAATAAATTATACATACATTATACATTCACCGACAATTTTAGTTTATAAGTATTAAGTAACTTCAACCATGGCGGAAGAAGAATCTAGAAGAAGGAATATAACTTGAGAGAGAAGAGAAAAACTTCCTCTGTGAGCTATAAAATAAATGAATAGTCTCTTACATCAGTAGCAATGTATCTACATTATTTGTATACGGTAAATATCTTACTAACTCTTATTAGTTGTACCTGATTAATTAACTACAATACCTATACATAACTCAGACCCACTTCACTCAACACTCCCCCATCAAGCTATGGGATGAAATATATCTTTCAATTCATATTTTCTTAAGAAGTACTAATATTGTGGCACTACAAAAAAATGGGTAAATTACAGAGGTTTATTTACGGAGGTTAACCTCCGCAATTTGTATAATTTTGCGAAGGTTTACTTACAGAGGTTATAACTAACCTCCGCAATTTGCATAAGTTTGCAGCAATTATTAGTCCCACAAAATTATACAATTTACGGAAGTCTAAAACCTCCGCAAAATTATTATATAATAATAGCGGGTTATATATTTCACACTCCCTCTTTTTTTTTTTCCCAATCTTTTTAGAAAAATTCCGCCTTTCCCAATTTTACTCTATTCCTTCTCTATTCTTTCGCCCTTCCCCAATTTTACTCTGTTTGGGTCTCTTCTTCATCATCCGATCCCCTTCAACTGGGCGGTGCTGGAATGACTTAACTCTTTTACAGAGAACATAGCTTCTTCAACTCGGCCGTAATCTTTAATCTCAATCCCATCTCCACAAATATGCCTACTTAATTCTTTTACAGAAGTTACCTGCAATCAAGCCACCGTAGAAAGGATTAAACTCATCAGATCAAGAAGTAATTTAGTGAAGTAATTTCTTTTTGGGTTTTAAGAATATTGTTTTCCCAAAACCCTCCATCTCACTCTAGTCTCAGCAAGAACACCGAGAAGTAGAGAAGCTAGAAATCCCTAATTTGTTCATCGTAGTATAAGGTAAGTGTATTCCATTTTTATTTATTGTTTCTTCGTTTTCTAAGGTAGATTTCAGCTCAGAATCGTTAGGGTTTTGGGAGTTGCTCTGCTTTCTGAATTTGAGGATTTCTTTTCGGCTCTTAGCCAAAAACAAATTAGATAAATTAAGGTTCATATGTCTATCATTATTATTTGCATTTGCATTTCTATTTGCTTAAAGATCCCTTTAATAAATTCAGAAGTCGAATTATAAAATTAAATGTCGCTTTAAAGAGATATCATAGTTCAGCGACAGGATGGGTAACTGAGTTTTAAAGAGATATCATAGTGCAGTTAGTGGACAACTGTTTAATTGATTTCAGAAAATTTCAATTCCATTTCATAAGGATCTGCTTTGAGAGATTTTCAATATTGCAGGATCTCATCTGTCAGCTTCTTAGGTGAGGATTTTTACAAAACTGAATTTCTTCAAAGCTTTGTATAAACTTCATCGTGACAAACTAATCTACTTATCTTATAACTGTACCATGCTTACTTAGTATAAACTTTCACTATTCTGGACCATCAAAATGACAATGTTAGTCCAATCCCATGTTGTGTGGTACTCAATCATGTTGTAATGTTGTAGTCTGGTTAAAATACAACATGTACACATTTGAATGCCATTTATTAGAAGTTCTCTACTCATCCCTGTTCCAGAAGGGGACTGCTGCTTGTACATAGTGTTTGTGACTGTACTACCATATCATTGAAACCTACTATGTTTACCGTAGTTTACTGATGGACATAAGAGAGGCCCTTTGATGGTGGTTACATATAGTTAACACTATAATTGTCTTGCTTAGTCTAGTGATATGCACTATTGTCCGGTGGTGATTATATCTTAAACAAACTAAACAGTTTCTGTACTTGAGATTTGTTGGAGAACTTGGGAGACTGAATCGTATTTATTTTGGGAAACTAAACTATAAGCATCAGAAACTATGTTGCATCTTATTGTTTAGACTTTAGACTGCCTTGGATTGAACATTAGTTCAAACTGAGGTATATGTGGCAATCTTACATGTCTCTTGACTTTATTTTCTATCATGATGCTTATGTGCTGCAATCTTACATGGTATTGTTTATGATTATAGATGGCTTTTGTTGTATGTATTTGTTGCTTCATAGTTAATATTATGTATTCTAATAATATAGAACTGATATTTTCTCTTTATATTTTGCAAGGTTCATCAGTTGCACTTGAAAGTTAATACTTTTTATGGATAATCTTGGATTAGAAAGCCAAGGAACACGACGGAATATTTATTTGGTTTAAATCAGTTTTTAGATTTTGCATTTACTAATGCTGTTGTTGGAGATAGAATAAAGTGTTCTTGTCCTAAATGTGAATTCACAAAGTGGCAGACTAGAGAGGTAGCGTTCGATCATTTGGTTTGCAAACCATTCCCTCAAAATTATGTCACTTGGAGTATTCATGGTGAAAGAAATATACTGCCTAATTCTATAAATAATGTGGTTATACAAGATACATTAGCTCCTGAAAATGCAGTAGAATTATTGATCAATGAATAATTTGGGGGCCTAAGGCACGATGGGGTTGATGTAGGTCCGTCAGAAGTAGCGGATGGTGAAGAAAGATGATGAGCATGCTTCAAATGATAATGGCTTTTTCGAGTTGCTTAGAGATGGAAGTCAAGAATTGTACGAAGGGTCCAAGTACTCAAAACTAGAATTTTTGTTAAAACTGTATCACATAAAATGTTTGTCTGGGCTAAGTGACAAGGGAATGACCATGATACTAGATTTGTTGAGGGACGCATTTACATTTGCACGTATCCCTCAGTCTTTTTATGAGGCCAAGAAAACTATCAGCAAGCTTTGTCTTGATTATATCAAGATATATGCTTGTCCAAATGATTGTATGTGGTTTTGGGGGAATGATGCTAATGAGGAAACATGTAAGTATTGTCACACTTCTAGGTGGAAGCCTAACAATAAGATAAATGAAGATCTTGTGTCTGCTACGGTTAAGAAAAAAACCAAGAAGCCTGCAAAGATTTTGCGTTACTTTCCATTAAAACCGAGGTTGCAGAGATTGTTCATGTGCTCTAAAATAGCAAAATATATGATATGGCATGCTGAGGATAGTTACAAAGATGGAATCATGAGGCATCCTAGAAATGGTGAGGCATGGAAGAGGTTTGATACAACTTTTATTGAATTTGCCTTCGATCCTCGGAATGTTCGGCTTGGCCTAACTATTGATGGCTTCAATCCTTTTGGCACGATGAGTAATAATTATAGCATTTGGCCAGTCATTTTATTCTCTCAATACACAACCAAGGAGGAAGGTATTGAGGATGAAGGTTGTATGGAGAATACGCAAAATTATGCAAATTGCGGAGGTTAGTTATAACCTCCGCAAATAAACCTCCGCAATTTACCCATTATTTTGTAGTGACTGATGTGAGTTTGTGATTGAATTCTAGTGGTGTAGCTGCCGACCTACCTCTTGCTAAGCCTGAGTTCAGATACCAATTCTAAAGCTATTACAATCCAAAATTCTATAGGAGCCGTGATGACGCCTAACACCGCTTGGTAGGCAAGCCAACAGTATATATGCAAAATTAAACTTTAATAACAATGAGAAATAATCTCAACAGGAGTATAGCATAAATGAAAAAAGAAATGACATTAAAATTGAAATCACCCAAAATCTTATGTGTCACTGAGTGAATTAGTTCTATAGGGTACTAAATACAAAGTCTGAACAAAACAAATATTGTGTAGATACTAATGTTGCTCCTTAATCCTCACACAAGTATACGTGGTCAACAAATAATGTAATGATAAGTGGAGTGTCGAATCCACAGAGACTTGTGTTTAGCTACCCACTAGTTTTACTCAAAGTGTTATTTAGTCGAGTCAATCAAAGTTGAATAATGTGACCATAACTAGCAGAAAGCAAAAAATAGTTGTTGAGAATTTAGTAGAGATAAACATTCTAGGTTTGTGATCGATTAACCAATCCTATTCTGTTCAAATTCACTCTCCTTTTCATGAAATTCATTTATGGTTGCTAAGTAGTCGAGAAAATATTCTCGTAGTATTCTCCCGAATTACTACTTGCCTATTCAAAATAGAGTAACACTTATATTTCTATGAAATCAATATTTCAAGAACGCATTAAGAACACAATGTCTAATTAAGTATGGTGGTTAGATACATTCCTATCCTAGCCACAAATCCTCCACCTACATTAAAGTTAAAATCATGCCCTCTTCAATTCTACTCTATTCTAGACATAGCTTTCTCAAGCATATCATTTATTATAAATAAAATCTAACTGTTTGCTAGACAATCAAGCAATTAAATACATAATTGAAGAAACAACCACATATTAAAGAATTATAGTCAAGGCAAAGTCAACTTCGAACAATAATATTCATGGATAAATCATAAACCCAAAACCAATGGATCTTGGCCACTCATGATCATATTACGTGAATTCACAAGTGTTTGAATTGTTGTAAATACTAAGAAAAATGAAGAAAAACTGAGAATCCTTGCCCCAAAGTATTTCGTGCATGTGTATTCCTCTCAACGTTGCGCCTCTGTCTCCAAAATAGGTTTAGACTTCTTTTTATACGGAATGAGGGTGTGTAGGACCGAAAAAGACCTTGTCCTGAGCAATGTGGGAGAAAAGCTCATTACCAGCGTCTAGGACCGCGCATCATGCTAGCCTTGTGCTGGGAAAGTGCCTAAAAATTCTTGCAACTGTTTTCTGCGCCCCAGGCAGCGCGATGTGCTGGCCTGGGTGCTAGCCTTCACGAGTTTTTAGCTTTCTTATCTTTTTGCTTCAAATTGTGTACTTTCATCACACATTGCGTCCGGGGACTCCTACACATAAAACACCATGAATTATCATAATTTATTAAATTATATAGATAATTTTTCTAAAATATGAGGCAACATGCATATAAATATACATATTTAAGCCAAATATCAACACCCTCACTTAGACTCTTGCTCTCTCTCAAGCAATGTAACTCTAAACTAGACCCCAACAACTTACACATCAACTATGAAGGAGAAATTCAATTTCATTCATACACTCTACCCTTGACTACGGTCCACACCGGCAACTAAGAATAAACATACGAATGTCATGATCCGGAATTCCCACCCTACATCACATAATCCTTCCTTATTTCATTATAACAACATTAACAACAAAAAATATTATATATATATATATATATATATATATATATATATATATATATGTTGCAGAGTGCAACCCAATCCCACCATGTAACAATATCAGTGTCATAGTTAACCCTTATTTTACCGTAACAGTCCACCCTTATTTCACTTGTTTCGGCATGCAACCTGATCCCACCGTATAATACAAATTCACCCTTAATCCACCATATCAATCCACCCTTATTTCACCTGTTGCGGCATGCAACCTGATCCCACCATATCAGTACCAATTACTCAAAGTGCACAGTCAATTAACAAATTCAAACTGCGAAAGCCTTTACGATCAATAAATACCAAACTGAATCTAAAAGGGAACCTTGTACAACATAGGAATCTACATAAGTAATATTACACAACGAGACTAGTCTAGTAATTCATAATTAGAAGGTGCGAGTAAGTTTGTTTAAGCAAATAGCAGGGAATCATGAAACTATGAAAAGATCTAACATCACTAACAGGAGAAAATATTAGTTAACATGTACCAAGTAAGCATGTAAAGAATTTAGGGCATATAGCAATTAAGGCAGGGAGGGACATAATTAAAGAACAACGAAAAATCAGGGAAAACAAGAAATCCTGCGGCGTATAAGTACTCGTCACCTCGCACATACACCGCTCACATGGAATTCACATAGCACATAATCCGAGGGTTCCTATTTCCCTCAAGTCAAGGTTAGATTTAACACTTACCTCGCTCTAAAAATCACTCAATGATCAACCACAACTTTACCTTTCAAACAAGCTTCCAAACCAACAATATCTAGTAAATTACCAACCAAACGGTCCAAATTAAATCTTAGGAACTACCCACAATTGCAATGGATTCAATTTAGGTCATTATTGAAAAGTTCAACAAAAGTCAACTTCCGGGCCCGCTTGGTCCAAACCCGAAATTTGGACCAAATCTTATTACCCATTCATACCCGAGCCTGGTTATGTAATTTGTTTTGGAATCCAACCTCAATTTACAGTCTAAATCTCAATTTTACAAAAATCCTTAATTCTACCCAAACCCCCAATATCCACCATGAAAACACTAGATTTTAGGTTGAAATCTTAGGAAATGTAGTGAAAGATTGAACGAAAATGGATAAGAATCACTTACCAATGATTTGGGGAAGAAGGGTCCTTGGGAAAATCGCCTCTAGGGTTTTCCTGTTTAGAAAATTTGAAGAATGAACAAAAATCTCGTCTAATTCATATATGTTTAGTTGCAGATGTCGCAATTGCGGCGTCATGTTCGCAATTACGAACATTGTAATTGCGAGAAAGAGGTCGCAATTGCGAACTCTTCTCAAATCCCAGTGATTGCAAATACAATAAAATGGCCACAAGTGCAAACACTGTTTCCCTCGCAAATGCGGACCTTCATTCGAAATGTGAAGACCTCAAAACAGTGTCGAGTCGCAATGCGACTATGCCTTCTCAAAAGCGGAACTTGCAAGTTTGCAAATGTGAACTTTTTCCTTGCGAATGTGAGTACCCCCTGCCATGCCCAAGCTTGCAAATGCGATGGTCTCTTCGCAAATGGGAGCCAAATCTCACAAATGTGAGATCTGCAACAGACACCAGAAACTAAAATGCATCAGCTATGTTTCTAAGTCCATTTTCACTCTGTAGCCTATCCGAAACTCACCCGAGCCCTCGGGGCTCCAAACCACACATACACATAAGTCAAAAATATCATACTAACTTGCTCGGGCAATCAAATCGGCGAAATAACACGTCGAACTACGATTGAACATCAAATCAAATGAAATTTTCAATAAGACTTTGAAACTTCTATTTTCGCAACCCGACGTCCGAATCACGTCAAACCAACTCCGTTTCTCACCAAATTGGACAGACAAGTCATAATAATAGTATTGGACTTATACTGGGTTCCGAAACAAAAACACTGGCATGTTATCAATAAAGTGAAACATCGGTCAATCTTTCAAAGTCATTAAGCTTTTAACATAAAAGCTTTCCAGAAAAAGAACCCGGACTGCGCACACAAATCGAAGAGGTCTAATATGAGGTATTTAAGGCTTCAAAATGCAAAATTAGGTTCTAAAACATAAGATTACCTATCGGGTCATCACAATGAATTTTGCATTCCTACCATTCTCTACACGCCAAAGTATAAGCTTTTCAATTCAAACAACCTACCCATAACCACCTCTCCTCAAGAGCCGACTCGTTACCGCTAAGCACCCTCAACAAGAACACTCACCTAACAAGAGAAGTTAACAGTATTACAAATCTATCATGAGACCATGTTCCCTTACCAACAAACAAGAAAGTGAATATAAAAGTAGTGCACACATTCAAGTATAACTTTGAACATATTTTCAGGACATCACACAATTGAACAAAAGTCACTCACTCGTACAAAGAAGTTCATGTGCATCCTATGGTCATAACATAGGTTTACATGTTGTCCATATCTCTACTAATCTAAGCTAGCCAAGTCTAAGACCAATTAGGTCTTTCGGGGTTGTAATGCAGGGTAAGGGACGGGTAAGATAATGACTAACACTCCTAAGAACATTAATACACTACACTAAACATCGAACACATATTCTTCTCAACTAATTCACCTTTCCAGAAGCCATATACAATATATCCCTTTTCAACTAAGTAATTCTATATGTATGGTGAAAATTGACATTAGGAAAGTTTATGACTCTGTGGAGTGGAGTTTTCTTAGAATGGTGCTGCTTGAATTTGGCTTCCCTGTGAAAATGGTTAACTGGATCATGACATGTGTGTCAACAGTTAGTTATGCATTGTTGATTAATGGTGGATTAACTACCAAGTTCAAAGCTAATAAAGGGCTCAGACAAGGGGGTCCAATGTCACCTTATCTCTTTGTATTGGCAATGGAGTACTTGAACAGAACTCTGAAGCAGCTGGAAAATAATCCAGACTTTAATTACCATCCCAGATGTTCAAAGCTCAGCCTAATCCATGTGTGTTTTGCAGATGATCTGTTGTTATGCTGCAGGGCAGATAAAATATCAATTCAATTGATGTTGCAAGCTTTTAATCAATTCTCTGAAGTTTCTGGACTCAAAGCCAACATGGATAAGAGTTCATTGTATATAGCATGGGTCTCTAATGAATTTAAGGAACAAATTATACAAGAGATAGGCTTTGCTTATGGAGAACTTCCTTTCAAATACCTAGGTGTACCCTTGTCTTCAAGGAAACTTACAGCGCAATAATGCCTACCTCTAGTAGAGAAGATGATAACTAGAGTGAGATGCTGGTCTACCAAGTTGCTGTCCTATAGTGGAAGATTGCAGTTAATCAAGAGTGTATTATTTGAAATGCAGACCTACTAGGTTCAGATATTCTTATTGCCAAAGAAGATTATCAATATAGTGACTAGCATATGCAGAACCTTCTTGTGGACATGAGTTAATGAAGTGTCCAGGAAAGCATTAGTAGCTTGGGAGAAACTGTGCATGCCTAGATCAGCTGGAGGACTGAACATTATAGACTTCTATAGATGGAATAAAGCAGAAATATGTAAACTATTGTGGGATGTAAACCAAAAGAAGGACAATTTATGGTGAAATGGATACACTGTTTTTACATAAAATAGAAAACCATAGCAGATTGTCCTATTCCTAAACAGGCATGCTGGTTTGTTAGGAAAGTGGTTGAGGCAAGGGATTGGGTAAAGAGCTATGGGGATCCTGCAGCAATTCTAGGGAGCTTTGAATCTCAAGGGAAGTTCATCATCAAAAAGGCATATAAGTTCTTTACACCACAGTATCAGAAAGTAGAATGGAAGCAAGCAATTTTGATCAATAATATAGTGCCCAGGCACCAGTTCATTCTGTGGCTAGCAATTCAGAACAGACTAGCCACTGTGGATAGATTGGAAATATGGGGTATTCAAGTGGAGAAAGAGTGTATACTATGCTCAGATGGACAAGAAGAAACATTAGCGAATTTGATGTTCGAATGCTCCTATTCACAGCAGATGTGGAGGACTATGCTTAATTGGCTAGGAATACAAAGGAGCATTAGAAGCTGGCAAGAAGAAGTGCAATAGGTGGCAAATAAAGTAACCAACATTCCATGGACTCAAATACTGGGTTTTCTATTTGCAGCAACAATATATCAAATTTGGAGTGAGAGGAATGCTAGAAGATTTCAAATGAAGAAGAAAGAAGTTAAACAGAAGATAAGAGATATAGTTTTACAGTTATATATAAAGAGTAAAAAATATTGTAAATGAAAAAGTATACTAGGTAGGTTGAATTGGTTCCTAGTATAGAAAGTATAGCTATTGGTTGTAAGTAGAAGAAACTAACTCAATAGTCCAAATGAGTTAGATTCTTGTATTGTCGTTACTTGGTGAAATAAAAAAAAATTATTTGTACCAAAAAAAAAACCAACTAAGAAATTCTATATCCCCACTAGAACGAATTAGAAAGATTTTAGGGTGTGCATTTTTTTTTTTTGAATATCAATGTTATTTTTATTTTTTTCCTTGTATTTATTTTTGTTCTTTTCTATACACACTTCTTACATTAAGATTCATATGCTAGTGACCTTTTTATAACTTTATTGTACCTTGTGGGCCCTTGATTGTTTTCACTCAAAAGCTACTTCGCAATATCTTACCCTACTTCTTTTAGCGATTAAGTGCCTTTTGGAGATAAAGGTTCAACAAGCTTAATTAAAGAACAAAAATGGGGATACAACTTGTAATGTGGTGCCATGGAAAAGGTCCACAGGATCAAAAAGGGATAACAACGGAAAATATTTTATTTGTAAGTGACAAGTACACCCATGATCAAGCAAAGAACTGGCTACATCATCTCTTACACTAGCAAAACTTAATGATTTTGGCTCAATTAACACACATGGAAAGTTCTACACTACACAGGTTAGCACTCTATAACACGAATCCTCAAATACACATTGCACATGATTCCATGAAGACGGTTATGTTCAACTCTCAAGTCAAACATGCATACACAGTTGATAATTTTAATCAATAATGCACTAAATGACATATAAGTCAAGCAACTGAGAAATGGTGTCACAAAATAAGCTATTCATTTTCACATGGGCATCATAATTCTAATCAACTACAAATAAGGAAGATAGAGCGCATGTCATAGCCTAACTGTGCCAGCACTAAACATGTCAATAGGTATCTAAAGCAACTCAGTTTTCTTCCTATCCTACTCCTAAAAAGATAAAACCAAAATGAAAAACCAAGGGAATTACTACCTAACTATCCTAATAAAAATAAAAATTTTTTTTTGGTGTTTTTAATTGGATCTTAGTCCCTCAAGAGATCTATCCAAGAGATCCATCGTCGAAAAAAGTATGCGCTTTTCTGCATTTTTTAATATTTTCTTCTATTAATATTCACTAAAATAAAAGTTATATAATAAAATATATGACCAACTTTATACAATTATACTACACAGAAAGTAATTTCCCCACCTACACTTATGTCATGCATAGTCCTCGATGCAGATAAACTATCAAACCAGAGGTAAGGCAGAGATAAAAACTCCTTGCTACTCTGACCCATCCAAGTCGTATTCCTGATTGTCATCATAAGAATCACCAGTCGAAGTTCCGTGCTCACCATCATATGTACCAAGCAGAACCAGCGCCATCGGCCCTGTGACCTCATCATCAACATCACCCTCATCATCCGATCCTTTTTTGTGTTGTCATCATCAGATGGGTGAATGAGACTGCTAGGCGCGATCCTCAACATCTCCTTTGAAGCACCAGACAAGTTATTGCGTAGTTGCGTCTGCTCCTCATCAGTCACTCCAATCCGGCTCATCATCAAGTTTAGTGAACCATATGTATATCTGCTGAAGTTCTCCTCACGCTCATTGTGACATGCCAAGCTCATCTTGGCAGTGGTATGCAACAATGTTGTGATGTCCATCAAAACCTTTGGAGTTTAGACCGCGTCATTGTACACAGGGTACTTAGGTACCTCACGAGATAGTATATAATGTGTTAGAAGGTTACCATAGAAATACCCTTTTATCTTCCACCAAACTGTGTACGGGCAATTTCTCCAAGCATGATCTCACAATCATTGACTGGCCTCTCCGTCATCAGAATGAAAATCAAGCACACCCGAGCACGAGTGCATCCAATGTTATGTTTCACATGCATCAGCCTATCTTGCACAAAATTCTGCCACACGTTGGCAGTCTTGTTGAAATCAATTGGGAGAAGCTCATTGTGGGTATCACCCTCGGTCCTTGTCCACTTGGAATTTGAATCTACACCACAAAGATTGTGAGGAATAGAAGTTTAGCTCGGGCACTTCACAGCCTTTGGCACAATCTTTGGATTTGGACAGTCAACCCGTAAGAACATGGGCAAAGACTCCTTGTCCAATGGAACCTTCGTTCCTCTTATCCATGACGTGCACATGTGATCATTCCAGATTGCATGAAACTCCTTTACCATGCTCGTGTTTGCATATCCAGGACACTTAAGCAACTTATCCCATACAACTCGAATTTTGATACCATTTGACAAAATCCTCGGAAATCAAATTAAATTGGGATCGTGGTCATAAGGGTTCCTTGCCAGACCCTTCAGCATCTTGCTTTCCTTTGGCTTGCCTAGACAACCTCTCACCTTGCTTGCACTTTTAAGAGGGGGAGCAGTAGCAGAGGACTTCCCCGTACCCTTTCCGTTGCTAGCATCATCACAAACCATTGCAACCTACAAAATAATCAACTTGAATGTGAGAACTTAATCAAGAAATTCACCTAAGTTGAAAGTGAAAGTCTACGATGGCCCCACACTTAGAAGGTTCTATGTAATATACTCACAATTGTTGTCTAACAAACACTCAAGTGTTGCATACAAAGGCAATGTGTATTCAAGAATTCCACATGCCACAAAATTATATTCCAAGTGTCATACCATAACAAAGCAAATGGTCGACTAGAACAAATGAGGCTTAGTAATATTTCAAGCAAGAAAAACAAAACCCCTAATTACTCTAAGTATCAAAATAAACTAACCTATTCTAACAAGATGATACAACATATACAATTCATACAAGAGGTCATAGGTAGGGTGGTGATGGCACGATAATCATTGAAAACAAGCTTCGGGAAATGTGAACCCACCCCAAGATGCCCCACACTTAGCACAAAATGGCATAGAAAACAACTTGGCTACTCAAACTTCATCGGTGCACAACTTACTCATTCAACCATTTTATTGAACATGTGGTGGGAATCAAGTTTGTTATATTATTTCAACAATGGTGTAGCATGTTTACCCTCCCAAATTTGAACGAAGTTGAGGGAATCATAGTTTACTACTCTGTGTAACACATTCACAACCAAATTTCTCCAACCAATTTTCGTTTGCATACAAATAACTAGTCACCATATACTTCAAGTTCTATCTAAGAAACTAGAGGAAAATGAGGATTAGGGGTTCAGATAGGGGTGAAAGATTGCTATTAACAGAAAATAAAGCAAAATAAAAAAAGAGAAAAAGAAAGCATACATGTGTGTTGGAGATCAGGGCAAGAGAAAAACAATTGAACTTCTGATAGAAAAAGGGAAAAATGAAGCGGGGGGAGAGAGAATGAGGGATATCAGATGTGAAAGGGAAAAGAAAAAGAAAAGAAGGGTTAGGGTTATGTTTATTTGGTTGGGAAATGAGTGATAGGTAATGGGTTTGGATTATTAGTAGAGTAAAAATGGGTATTCAGGTTGGGGTCAATGGGTTAATTAAAGAGTAAAAAATAAAAATTATCACCTGTACCCATCCAATCTGTCTGAGCAATTTTTTCTGATTTTTGTGCGTCAGGTAGCACGATGCGCTGGCCTAGACGCTGGTTTGTTCACTTTTTTTTTTTGAATGAATCCCCAGCCCCGGGAGCATTTCATATAGATATTATACATTTCACACCACTCCTACCTACGATTTCTAAGACTACAACGGTAAACAAAACCACTACTCTACTGTAACTAAAAAGAGAAAAACTAATCTACGAAAGCAATAAAAAGAATTGGATTTCCTCCCAACAAGCGTCTGACTTAGCATCGCGATATGATGCAGGGCAAATCGCCTCTATCTATTTAAAGCCCATCTCAAATGCACCATTTGGGGTGACTTTCACAGATTCAAATTGACTTGACCACCTTTATTTTAACTTCCTAGAAAATAGCTTGGTCCTGGAAATTAACAGTTATACATCTTGTCCCGGTTCAAAGTTACGGGGCTTGATATGCCTGTCATGCTATCCCTTGGTTTTCTCTTTAGACAACTTGGCATTTTCATAGGCACATAACATGAACTCATCTAACTCATTTAAAAATAAGAGCCTCTTCTCGTCCGTAACTTCGAAGTTCATATTCAATTTCTTGACCTCCCAATACGCCTTATGTTCAAGTTCAACATAAAAGTGACATGCCTTCCCATACAAGCTTATAAAGAGACGCTCCAATTTGCATTTTGTATGTAGTTCCATATGCCCATAAGGCATCATCTAACTTTGCAGCCCAACCCTTCATGTTCTCACTCACTGTTTTCTCTAGTATATGTTATATTTCTCTATTGGACACTTCATCTTGTCTGCTTGTTTGCGGGTATTATGTAGTGGCAACTCAATAGCAGGCCCCATATTTGGCTAGAATGTTATTCAACAATCAATTTCAAAAATGTGTTCCTTCGTCACTAATTAAAGAACGTAGAGTCTCAAACCTCGAGAATATGTTCTTCACATAAGTGGCCACCACCTTGGCATCATTGGTCAGTAATACAACAACCTCCACCCAGTTGGACACATAGTCCACCTCTAAAAAAATGTACTTATATCCTCTAGACAATGAGAATGGTCACATATTGTCTATGCCACATACATAAAAAATCTCTACCTCAAGGATTTTATTCAAAGGCATCTCATGACTTCTCGTGATTGTTCCTGTTCTCTGACCCTGATCACACTTCTTAACAATTGCATGGGCATTCTTGAACAATGTTGGCTAATAGAATTCTGAGTGCAACACCGTTGAAGTCATTCTATTGCCTCTATAACGGGCCCCATATGGCGAGGCATGGCAAACACACCACACTTTTTCTACCTTGCTTCAGCAATGCATCTCCTTATCAATTGGTCAGCACACTTTCGGTACAAGAATGACTCATCCCAGTAGTAAAAGTTCACATCATGTAAAAACCTCTTCCTGGCCTCAGATTAAATTTCAGGAGGGAGAACTCCACTCACAAGATAGTTCACATAATCCGCATACCACTCGGAAGGGTCATGTGTGATTGCAAAAAGTTGATCACTAGAGAATGTCTCCTTAATTTGTCCACCTTCCTCCACATGCTTATGATTTTCCAGCCGCGCCAGGTGGCCAACCACTTGGTTTTCTATGCCCTTTCGATCTTGTATTTCTACATAAAATTCCTACAATAATATAATCCATCACATCAATCTAAATTTGGATTATTTTTTTGGAAATAAATACCTGATTGCCGCATGATTGGTGTGGACTATGACTTTTATTTTCAACAAATAAGACCGAAATTTCTCAAAGGCCCACACGATTTCCAACAACTCATTCTCAGTGGTGGTGTAATTCAATTGTGCACTATCAAGAATCTTACTTGAATATTATATTAAGTAGAACATCTTGTCCTTCCTCTACCATAGCACTGCCCCAATAGCATGGTCACTTGCATCATACATAAGTTCAAATGGTAAAGACCAATCTGGTGCAACAATAATTGGTGCAACCACCAACTTCTTCTTAAGCTTCTTGAATGCCTTGAGATAAGCTTCATTAAAATTGTATGTTACATAATTCTTTAGAGATCTACACAATTGAGTAGTAATTCCAGAAAATGTATTAATAAAGTGCCTATAAAAACCTGTGCGTCCCAAGAAACTCTGGATACCCTTCACAGAGATGTGTTGATGCAATTTCGCAACTTCTTTCACCTTCACCTAATAAACTTCAAAGCCGCTCCTCATAACTCTATAACCGAGAACGATATCCTCTTGATCCATGAATTGATACTTTTCCCAATTCAGCACCAAATTCATTTCTTCACATCATATCAACACTTTGGCCAAAATTTTAAAACAATCATCATAGGAAGACCCAGACTGAAAAGTCATCCATGAAGGCTTCTAAAAATCTTTCCACCATATTGATAAAAATGGCCATCATGCACCTCTGAAAAGTGGCCGGTGCATTATAAAGACCGAATGGAATTTTCTTAAAAGAAAAAGTACCATAAGCGCATGTGAAGGTTGTTTTTTCTTGATCCTCTGGTGGCTATTACAATATGATTGTACCCAGAATAACCATAGGTAAGCAATAATACTCATGCCCTTCCAACCAGTCCAATATCTAGTCAATGAATGGAAACGAGAAGTAGTCACTACATGTTGCTTTTTTGAGCCTTCTATTATCAATGCAAACTCTTCACCCCATCATGGTGCGAGTAGGATTTAACTCCCTTTTTTCAATTTCTACAACAGTCATCCCACCCATTTTAAGCACGCATTGCACTGGGATTAAATGGCAAGGAGTACATCATAGTGGAATTAAGCAATTCAGAATACCCGGCAAGGGGGAAACATCAAGTAGTAACTCAAGAAATGCCCGGCAAGGGTCTCAGCTATAACCAATTACCTCAATTACGTACTCTACACTTGCATTACCATTCGTATCAACACTTCTCAAACTCAACGGCCAATACTTTCAATCAAAAATAAATTACCAAGTAAAGACAACCTCATAATATACTAAACATGGAAGAAATACTGCAGTTTCTATCAAAACAGACTCACGGGCATGCTTGTCACACATTGCATAGGTACTCGTCACCTCACCTATGCAATGAACATGATATTCACTTAGCACATAGCAGATAACACCTAGTCCCTCACCAAAGTTAGGCAAGACACTTACCTCGGGTCCAAAAATAGAGCGATCAACCCTCTAACACCGCCTTTCCTTTATAATCCGGCTCCGAAACGATATTATCTAGACAAATTTACCCTTTTCATAAAACACTATTTGGGGTCATTCGAAAAAGAAAAATCTACATTTTAGAGAGAGAGGAAGGTGTTCTAGAGTGAGAAGAGGAATTTTATGTATTTTGTTCATCAATCATTGATCAAACCTTGAAGATTTCTCTAGGGTGACTCACAAGGTATTCAACCAAAAGGTAAGATTCTACTCCCTAGCCTTAAATTTTGAGATTTAACTTAAATATATAACAAACAAAACAATTTATGGGTGCGGAAGTGGTTCATTATGCATGCATGTACTATCTACGGTTGTAGGATTATTGTGGAGCTCAATTTGGTAGATTTTGGGTAATGAAATACGGGAATCAACCGTATGAGGACCTTGAGATCACAATGTCCACCTAGTGTTTGATAAAATTCTCAAATTAGCTAGAATCATGAACTCCTTCCTAATTTATGTTCAATTTTGGTATATCTCTAAAAAGATCAAAGTTGCTAGGATTGTGGAACAGTGTAGTGAATTAAGGAAAATCTCAAAGCGAGGTATGATGTCTTTAATAATTGAACTCCACATCACCCTTGTAAATTCCTAGATGTTTTTTATAAGTCGGTTATTCCGAATAAGCTTTATGACAAAATATTGTTCGATTCGTAATAAAATGCTATTATGATGCTGTGTTATTGATTAAGGACGTGCTCCAAACTACGGATTGTGTATCTAAATGTTATAATTTGAAGTCATGTTACTTATGAAAATTGTTATTTCAAATTGTGTAGAGATTGTAATTGGTATTGTTGTTACACATCCACCCGCACATATTGGGTTGAGTCGGCATGACGCTTTGTGTAGGAAATGGGTATATCTGTTACACCTCCCCCCACACATATTGGGGTGAGGGGGCAGGGCCGCTTTGTGTAGATTTTGGTATGTTGTTACACCCCCACCCGCACATATTTGGGTGAGGCGACAACGCCGCTTTGTGTAAGTATTGGTATTATTGTTGCATCTCCACCTGCATACATTGGGGTGAGGCGGCGGCGTCGCTTTGTGTAAAGATTGTTACAGGGGTTCTCGTCTTAAAAATTTATTAAATGATATTGATAGCTCTTGATTACTCTTTTTTGGCTTGAACGGATATCTATTCTATTCTATTGTCACCCTGACTCATCATATTTATGTGCGAGTTCCATGTTCATGATAAGGTGTTTGGTATTCAAACTAGTACTATTCAGCATGTACTAACGTCCCTTTTGCCTAGGGCACTGCATCTTTAATGAGTGAAGGTGGTTCCACAACGGAGGATACTAACCAGCCATAGTGGTACTTAATCGTCCCAGGTGACTTGGTGAGCCCCATCTCATTCTGGGGTTGTACATATTTAGTTTTGTGTGTATTATTAAATTTTGAGGTATAGCCCGGGCCTTATTGCTGGTACTATCATCGTACTCTATTGTATCTATTAGAGGCTCCGTAGACATAGTGCGTGTGGCATGTTGGCATGGGGAAATTCAAACTAGAAATGTTGAAATTTGTCATGTTCCACATTAAACGATGAAAAAGTATGGATTTTGGAAACTCTTAAAAGATGTAACAACTGATAATGAATTAGTGTTGATGTTTACTTGATCCTGCTCCCATCCTGATTAATGAATTAAATTTTATTGTTATTCATGAGTAAGTCCGGGTAGAAGGTATTGTACATGCTTGCTTGGCCGGGTCATCGCGGTTGAGAATTGGTCGCTCTCCCCGAGTTCTGGACATGACAAACTTGGTATCATAGCCTAAGTGTCCTGTAGTAGAGTATTTCTTATCGGTGTGTTGTCGACCACATCTATAAGTTGGAGGCTACTTGGAAATTTTGGAATAATACCCTTCTTTGATGTTCTTGATCGTGCGATTAAGATTATTTTAAGATTGTTCCCCCTTTAACTCATGCATTGCTATAACTTTCAGTAAATCGCGTATAAGAAGACGGCGAGAACTGTCCAAGGAGCCGATGTTACCCTCGGAGTGGCAGGTGATTTTATCATTGATGATGCGTGTGAATACCCGAGAGATGAGGATATTCCCCCAGTTACTACACCGCCTGGTTCTGCTATTCCTGCTCAAGCTGCACTAGTTCCTACACATGATGAGGGTGCGACAAATCCTCAAACCGATATTTTGGTTCCACCTCCAGCCCCGACTTCGGGTCCTTTGTTTCTGATGAGGATCTAAGGGAATTTATAAAGATGTTATCTCAAATATTGGATTCCCACTCCCAGAGGTCGAATATTTCCCCCACTTCTTCTAGTTAGCCAGGGGACACTATTGGTTCCAGGGTTAAAATGTTTCTTCAGCTAGATGCTTCAGTTCACTAGTACTGATACCGGGGAGGATCCCTAGATTTTTTCGATGAGATGCATAAGACCCTCTGAGTTATACGTGATTTATAGACAGAGGGAGTGGAGTTGGCCTACCTCCTACCGTCTAAAAGGGTGGCCTATTCTTGGTTTGAGTTGTGGGAGGACTCCCGTGATGAGGGGAGACTTCCAGCTAGGTGGAGTGAGTTTTTGGATGCTTTCATGGATCATTTCTTGCTTGCCGAGACTAAGAAAGCATGTGCCTTAGAGTTCGAGAACTTAGAACAGGGTAGCATGAGTGTGTGGGAGTACCATATGGAGTTTGCGCGCTTTTCCAAGTATGTTATTCACATGTTGGCCACTACGGAGGCTAGGGTGCACAGGTTTGTACAATGCCTCAGCCCCTTGGTTATTAATGAGGCCGCTACAACTACTTTAAATTCTGACATGAACTATGGGAAGATGGTAGAATTTGCTCAAGCTACATAGAACCGTAGTTGAAGAACAGAATGGAGTGTGAGGGTAACAGCAAGGCCTGGTCCGCGGACAATTTTGATGGTTCTTACAATGGTGGTGGTGGTAGGTGAGCATTTAGAAGAGGGTTAGCAGGGCAATCTCAGTCTTCCGCCAGTCTTTGATGAGTGCACAACCATCAAGGACTAGTCAGCAGTAGTGGAGTTGTTTCAGGACAAATTAGGGTAATAGGGGACCCCACTAGCAGGGTCAGCCAATAGGGAGATTCCAGTAGGAGAGGAGACCCCCATGCCCTAAGTGTGGTTATATGCACTTTGGGGTCTGCTACATGGACCTACCTATCTGCTATGAGTGCAGTATGAGGGGTCACATACATAGATATTGCTGTTGGTATTGTCGGACCATGGGCAGAGGTACGGCGCAACCAACTAGTTCTACAACTACTACATACATCATCTCCGGCTCGAGGCATTCCAGCGCCCGCAAGATGTGGTGCAGCTAGGGGTGGTGCCCAGAGCTCGGAAGTGCCTAACAGATTTTATGCCATGCGCAGGCGTCGTGATTCAGAGGCTTCCCCAGATGTTTTCACAAGTATATTGACTATCCAATCTCATGGTGTGTATGCTCTTATTGATCCTGGGTCAACTTTGTCCTATGTTACTTAGGTTGCTATGGAATTTGGGATAGAACCAGAATAACTTCATGAGTCGTTCTCTGTATCTGCTCCAGTTGGTAAGTCTATTATGGCCGCCTGGGTTTATAGGGATTGTATTATCTCGGTGCGTGGTCGGGAGACCATGGACGATCTCATAGAATTGGGGATGGTTGATTTTGACGTGATCATGGGGATGAACTAGCTTTATTCTTGTTTTGCTAAGCTTGATTGCCGAACCAGGACTGTTAGGTTTGATATGCTAGATGATCCAGTCATTGAATGGAAGGGGGTTGGTGTGGTGCTGAAGGGTATGTTTATTTCTTACCTTAAGGCCACGAAGATGATTAACAAGGGATGTATCTACAATTTGGTCCGGTTTACAGATCGATGTTGCGACACCTACACTTGAGTCTATGCCAGTTCTGAATGAATTTCTAGAGGTCTTTCCTGTTGAGCTCCATGGAACCCACCAGACATGGAGATTGATTTTGGGATTGATGTGATGTTAGATATACAACCTATATCTATTCCACCTTATAGAATGGCACCACCAGAATTGAAGGAACTAAAGGAACAATTTAAGGATTTGCTAGAGAAGGGTTTCATCCGACCGAGTGTGTCACCTTGAGATGCACCGGTTCACTTTTTAAGAAAGAAAGATGGGTCACTAAGGATGTGTATTGACTACCGGTAGCTCAACAAAGTCACAATAAAAAATAAGTACCCGCTACCAAGAATAGATGATTTGTTTGATCTATTACAGGGTGCTAGGTACTTCTCCAAAATTGATTTACGGTCCGGGTATGACCAATTGATGATCAGGGAACAGGATATTCCGAAAACAACTTTTAGGACCCGGTATGGGCACTTTGAATTTCTGGTAATGTCTTTTAGGCTAACAAATGCCCCGACAGCTTTCATCGATCTTATGAATCGGGTTTTCAAGCTTTTTCTTGACTCATTTGTGATAGTGTTCGTTGACTTTATTCTTGTATATTTATGAAGTCGAGAGAACCATGCCAATCATCTCAGGGAAAATCTGCTTACTCTTCATTAGCACCAATTGTATGCGAAGTATTAAAAATGAGAATTTTGGCTTCAATCTGTCACATTCTTGGGTTATGTCGTCTCCTGTGAAGGAATTAAGGTTGATCCTCAGAAGGTTGTAGTTGTGATGAATTGGCCTAGACCTACAACTTCAACAGAGATTCGTAGTTTCTTGGGATTAGCGAGGTATTACAGAAAGTTCATGGAGGGGTTCTCTACTCTTGCCTCTCCGTTGACTAAGTTGACGCAGAATGCCATCATGTTTCAATGGTCTGATGTTTGTGAAAGAAGCTTCCAGGTGTTGAAATCAAGATTGACTACGACACGAGTGTTGAAACTACTTGACGGTACAGATGGGTTCGTGGTAAAATGTGATGCTTCAGGGATTGGGCTTGGGTGTGTATTAATGCAACATGGCAAGGTTATAACTTATGCTTCTAGGAAACTCAAGAATCATGAAAAGAACTATCCAACACATGACTTAGAACTTGCGGCAATGGTTTTTGCATTGAAGATTTGGCGTAATTATTTGTATGGGGTCCACGTGGATGTATCCACAAACCACAAGAGCCTTCAATATATTTTCAAACAGAAGGAGCTGAATCTGAGGCAATGATGATGACTTGAGTTACTCAAATATTACAACGTCAATATTCCATATCATCCGGGGAAGGCTAATGTTGTGGAAGATGCTCTTAGCCGGAAATCTATGGAAAGTTTGGCTCATTTGGAGGTATATCAGAGGTCGTTGGCCAAGATAGTTCACCAGTTAGCTAGTTGGGAGTTTGTCTTATGGACTCTAGTGAAGGAGGGGTAATTGTGAAAAATAGGGCTGAATCATTGCTTGTTGTGGAAGTAAAAGAGAGGAAATACAACGATCCATTGTTGGTACAATTGAAGAAGGGATTCATAAACATAAAACTAGGGCTCATTCTCTTGGCATGGATGATGGTACAGTGAGGTACCAAGGGCAGCTATGTGTTTCGAATGTAGATGGTCTTTGGGACAGAATCAAGACTGAGGCTCACACTTCCAGGTATTTCGTGATTACGGGATCTACAAAGATGTATCATGATCTCAAAAAAGTCTACAGGTTGAATGACATGAAGAGCAATGTGGTGGACTTTGTGGCAAGATGTCCGAGTTGTCAGCAAGTAAAAGCCGAACACCAAGGCCTTGGTGGGTTTGCACAAAACATAGAAATTCCAATGTGGAAGTGGAAAATGATTAATATGGACTTTGTGGTGGGATTGTAGCGCACTCCGCGCAAGTTTGACTTAATTTGGGTGAATGTGGATCGACTAAAAAAACCAGCACACTTCTTGCCAGTTAAATCTATCGACACAACGGAATAATATGCTTAGTTGTATATCACAGAAATAGTGAGGTTGCATGGCACTCAAGTTTCTATCTTTTCGGATCGAGGGGTACATTTCACGGCCAAATTTTGTAAGACGTTTCAGCATGGTTTGGGTAGTCAGGTGAATCTTAGTAAAAATTTCATCCACAGACCGATGGGCTGGCAGAGCGGACTATTTTATATTATTTCATGGTTTTTCGTTGATACTTGTTGTTTCCTCCCTTATTGAATTTACTGTATTGTTAGCCTTATTTGGTAGTCTTATGTATATGTCATTACCGTTGTTCCTATACTTATACTTGTTCTGTTAATTAGAACAATGGGTGTCTTGACTGTTCCTCGTCACTAATTAACCGAGGTTAGTCTTGATACTTACTGGGCACCACTGTGGTGTGCTCATACTACACTTCTGCACATTTTTGTGCAGATTCCAGGTATTGCATAGCCGGTTAATCATTATCTAGTAGTGCAAATTAATGTTGTTGAGACTCAAGGTAAAACATGCTACAAGGTTCCCGGGTTTCAAAGTCACCGTCATGTTTTGTTCGTACACTGTTTTATTTATTTTTGAACAGTTGTATTTGGAAGTTATAGTAAAATTTTTGTAGAGCTTATGACTTGTACTACCGGATTTTGGAAATATGTTTATTGTATAATGAATTCATTTCAGATATTATTAGAAAGTTAATTTATTGTTGTTGTATTTCCGTAAATGTTAGGCTTACCTAGTGCTTAAGACTAGGTGCCATCACGATAGCCAACGGAGAGGAAATTGGGCCGTGACAACCACATGCTTATCCCCGCATTTAAGTACTTAATGTATGTAAAACTTATTCACTTTATTATCCCATATTTAACCAATTATCCACATAATAATTGCAATGTCTCATTTCACTTAAATACCAGTATAGTTCATACACCTTACTATCATGGTCATGTGGTATAGCACTAATCCATAAATACGGGGTATTATAGCTTGGACCGTGTTTTATCCCAAATTGACTACCTTCAATAGAACTCATTTTCTGTGATATGTTTACCCTTTCACCTTCGCGGAACTTACTTATCGCTTGTCATAAATAGCATAAATGCATATAACCTCTAGATAATCTCATCCTCGTGTCTATGTCGATTAACTGAAGACAAAACTTTAACGTACAAAAACGCGAGATGTAACATCCTGGTAGAAGGTATTATACAAGCTTTCTTGGCTGGGTCATCTCAGCTGAGCTCCGGTCGCGCTCCCCGAGTTTGGGGCGTGATATATATGGCCTAAGATCTGTCACCAATCCGCTCAATACATCTATATGGCCCAAAAGCAGTCATCAATTTGCTCAATACGGCTTTATGCCAATCAATCATAATCTGCGTAAGTCTCAATATGCCACCATCTCCAAGTATCATAATTAAAATATAGCGCGGAATATATATACAACGTGCCATAACCCAGCTCGAACCTATGTCATACAAAGGACACTAACAACATTGGAGATAAAACATATAAAAAGTTCACATGGACATATATATAGCACGCGAATATAATATCATGACATAAACATATGACTACGGCTAAGGCAAATAGCTTAACATAGCATAATTATCCCTATCATCTCGCAAACATATAGGAAAATAGCGTAAACACTTTTTTAGCATGAATAGTAGCTCACATAGTCATACAAGTATAGAAAATACGGTATCACAGAGGCATGAAAGAACAACGAGGCACTTAGTAGCCTAAGGTCTACCTAAATCATGAGAAACAATGGTGCACGCATATACGCTCGTTACTTCGCATATGGGTCACCTCCAACATATAACAAGCCTCATAGAATACAGGGAAATACCCTCAAACCAAGCCTAGACAAATTACTTACTTCATCTGGGCTAGTCTTCAACCTCAACTCGCATCAAAATCTTGCTCTTGCCCTCCAATAATGCAAATCAAAGACAAACATCATCCAAGGTAGTCAAACAATTCTATAGGAAGTAATCCCAAATCCATAAAGATTCGATCTTTGAATTTCCAAAAAGTCAACAAAGTCAACCAGCGCTCGCGTGCCCGTAATCTGAAACCAATACCAAAATCCTATGGTTTGTACCTTGCTGAGTCAAAATATATAAGTAGTTTCGAAAACCAAGTCCAAGTTGGGAGTCAAATCTGCAAAATACACTCTCTAAAGTGTAGACAAAAACCCCAAATGTTCTTCCTTAGATTTATCAATCAAATGCTAAAATCAAAGATAGATTCACGAATAATAATCAAATCCAGGTTAGGAGCACTTACCCAATCCATGTTTGTGAAAATCGCCTCAAATATTGCCTCAATCCGAGCTCCCAATCTCTAAATATGATGAAATAAGGCTAACCCTCGAATTATATCCTTTTGCCAGTGATTTCTGCATTGCGGAGAAATTGGTCGCTTATGCGACGTAGCATTTTTGGAAAAATCTTCGTAGATGCTAGATCCAGTAAAGCAGCCGACCATCTCTTCTGCAGAACACACCCGCATTTGCGGACGCACTTTTGTGCACACACTTTTGCATAAGCGATCCCACATCTGTGCAAATTCAACGCAGATGTGATCACCCGTGCCATTTCCAAACCCGCTTTTGCAAACCAAAACCATGCACATGCGGCCCCGTTGGTGAAATTGCACTATATCTTTGGCAACCAGCAATGCTAGTATTTACAACCTAGCTCGGATTCTATCCAAAACACCCTGAGCCCCCAGGACTCTATCATATCATACCGACAAGTCCTAATATATTATCCAAACATATTCAAAGGCTCAAAACTACAAATTACATCGAATCTCAAAACAATAACAATAACAATAGCAAACCTCCGATAATCTCATTAGTGGAGTTTAGGGAGAGTAGTGTGTACGCAGACCTTACACTTACCTTGAGAGTAGAGAGATTGTTTCCGATATCAAAACTAAGAATCGAAGATCAAAATCATTTTCTTAACTTTTAAACAATCCAAACTTTGCCGAACTCGTTTGAGTCACACTTAGACACTCCAGATCACAACACCTCACACAAGTTCCAACTAAATGAGCGTATCCAAGGTCTCAGAACCACAATGGGGGTCTGATAGTATCAATGTCAAGTATCGGTCAAAACTATGAACTCTACAATCCTTCAAATTGTCATCTTATGACAAACAGAGCTTAAACCTTCTAGGAACATCCAAATTCAAATATGAACATATTCTCAAGTAAAAATCACTATACATACTAGTTGAAACCATCAAATACTGGTTACGATATTGTATACTCATAAGTTAAACCTTGGTCGATTCTTCCAACTTTAGGTTTCCAAATTGTAAATCACCCTTCTAAATCAACCCCGAACCTCTCAAGAATCAAAACCATCCGTACATGGAAGTCATAATGCATCATATACAGCTACTCAAGGCCTCAAACCGCCAAACCAAATGCCATAGCTCAAAGCGAGCGGTCGGGTCTTTAGATTCTTCCCTACTTAAACATATGTTCCTCCTTAAACATGCCAAGAGTTGTTCCAAAGCTGACAAATCAGTCTATACCTCAACATACATATACCTATGGGTGATCTCACATCACCTCTATCCATATATTCCTATTAACATAATCCTAACAAAAGATTCTTCCTTCAACATTAGCTTACAATTCTTAGAACAAAATTTCAACTTCTAGAACTGCCTCTAAGATCCGATTCTTATACATATACACTATATTAATATCAACAAGTGGTATCAAATCATAGTATATTCCCAAAATGTAACAATATGATGTACTCCCTCGCTTATATGTCCATATGAATATATTTTGACCACAATAGTTGCTCATTACCAAACCTGACACTGATAATATACCTCATATTAAAAAGAACCTTGTTTCAAACCATTGCAACACTACAAATGATGAAATAAATATGTAGGAACTCACAATCACCCATCATTACAACAAGTGATGGAGTTTTTTATCTTGCGAAGAACCATTGTCGAATTCCGAGCTGGCTAATTCTTGTCTTCTTCCAAACATACCTTATATAGATATGATTGCACCAATACTAGGTCCAATAACCTTGTCTCACCCCGTACAAGCTACTCAACCGACATGCCACATCAAATACCATCAAGAACCTCATATGATTTGATCCATGTGCAAACAAATAACCGTTCAAATATGATCAATAATGGGAAGAGAACCATAAGAGAACTATCCAACAAGTTTAACAGATACAACAATAAGAGCATAATGCTATGAATCTATCCCACATGGGAGAAACACAATCCCCACATAATATTGTTCTAGCATACAATTCAATCCATACAAAATACCTTTGTGGCGTGAAATCTGATCCAAACATATCAATTCACATGGGAATAACAATAGAGCCATAACTCACATATTGGCCCAACACACGTGTATAATAAAAAAGAATGTGAAGTGCATAAACATATCCATGGGGAGATGGATCACATAATTTTCTACGAAAAGGAAAGCACATATATACTGCAATAAGTAAATTAACATCTCATGAGCCATCTTGCTCATATAATGCCACAAGGACTAAGAACGGCCACATACATGTGTGTGAAAATCAAGTAGTCTCACTATCCATTATAGCATAAGAGAGTAACATATAAAATATATCAGGATATGAATAACATGCATTATGTTCGATGACACACCCATAGAGAAATGTTTCAGTAAATAAGCCAATCCAATCTAGTATAAAATACACATTCTCATTAGGCCTATAAACGAGCCTCCAAACCATTTTAGGTCATTCCAAAATAGGTCAATAGCCTTTCAAAAGTCACAATGACCCTATCAATGACATATATTATTAGCTATCAAATCCTACAGACGTTGTTCTTTATTTTATTTTCTAGTTGATGCTCATGCACTTGTGACACCGGGTTTTGGGGTGATTAGGAGTTGTTCAATAATGAAATTCTTAAAAACATTGTGATTTACTATGAAATTTCCATCTCCTATTATTTAATTGAAGGAAAATTTATCATTTCAACAATATTAAAATAAGACCTAAACTAAGTATTAGAATTGGCTTGCCTGACAGCGGTGTCCAACGCCATCACGACCTTTAATGGATTCCGGGTCGTGACACTCAATATCATAATCTGACCGGTGTGGTCACACGAAAAACAATACAATCCGCCTAGCGGGGTCATATGTATTACAACCTAAGTCGCCAAGATTGGTCACATGCATATCCACACAATCCACTCGGTGTGGTCACAGGAATATCAACCCAATTTTCCCGGCATGGTCAAAGGCATATCAACATAATCTATCTGGTGTGTTCATAGGCACTTGTAAACCATATTACACATAAGCAAATATACATGAACACATGTATATGATGAATGAATATCAGATTTCATGTTGCTGGAATGGTATCAATGACATGCTAAAGTGTGTGCATAGATAAATAGTGCTATCATTGCTCAAATCAGTAATTTCATCACAGAAATAACAATTATCAAGTTCACTAAGGGATTTAGCCTCTATGTAACCTCAAACATGGATCAAATAATTCACAATAAGGTTAAACATATGAGAAACATTACAACTTAAATCTTAACAGTCAGTTAAAGGCATATTATAGCCTAAGCATTATCACGGGTATGGATAAATACACCAGTGCTCGCATATGAGTTCAAACCCCACACATGTGCGCATCCATAACATGTAGCTATCAAAAATAACTCTAGCAACTAGTGCTTCAACCAAGTTTAAGTACGATACTTACTTCAAGCAAACCAAATCCGTACTCTAGGAAGCCCTTCCCTCGCAAATCAACCTCTGGATCTAAATCTAGTCAAAATAACTCAATACCATCAATAAATGCCATAGGAAGCGACTGCAAAGATAAATCTAAGATCTTTAACTCATGTATATGATCAATATCAGGGATCCTGATATCAAGGTCTCTGAGGCATCCCGAACCTGATCTCGAGAGGCTCGAAGTAGAGTTTGAAGTTCGACCTCAAAATGCTAAAACTTAGCTCGAAGATCGGACCCTAAGTTGTCACCTATTATCGACCGTTCATCGAGCACAAAGACTTAACGATTTTATATTTTGAATCATATACATCAGATTAAGCCTTAACAACATCAAATATCCAAAGCAAAGGCAAAAGCTGATGGAGATTAACTCAAGACAGAACAAAAGATTTATTTATGTCAAGATAATAGTAAAAAGGTACATTTACAATACTCCCACAGGGAGCCCTTTATAAAAATCAAAGAAGACCTAGTCTATCATCGGGGACTTTGTCTCTTCCCTTTCGATGACTTTGTCTCATCAACCTACTCGGGACCAGCCTCCTCGTCAGCCTCTTCTTCATCATCTTCAACATCGGCTTCATCATCGGAAGAAAGGAGGAACTTAGCGTCAGTCTCGTCCGCGTTAGCCTACTCTATCCCCTTAGAGAGATCGAAGCGCTTAGAATGAATCTCCTCAAGAGTTTCCCTTCGGGATCTGCATCAGGCATAGTCGTTGCTTCTTTTCTCTCGATCGGAGGCACCCCTCAACTCCATTTGAGCATCAATAGCATCTTTCAAATAGATGTCTACCTTCTCGTCGGCCTTTACTTGTATCTCTTTGGCTTCGACTCGGGTTTCCTCAATTTCGGCCTTCACCTTCGTGAGACCGGCCTCAAGCTCGGTTATCCTGCCCGCCTGAACTGAATTTCTCTCCCGAGCATTTAGAAGTTGAATTTCGAGGGCGGACACCTTTGCCAATGCATCTTTTTTGGCCGCAGCAAGGACATCCATCTGTGCCTTTCACTCGTTACATTTGGAGTTGACTTGGGCCATCTCACCCCGAAGACGTTCGAGCATCTTACCTTCTGCCGTAACTGACTCATTGAAGTGTTAGCCTCCGAAGATGGGAAAGGAAGCGCATATTCTTTCAGAACAGAGGTTACCTGCTTCTCAAGCTCATCCTCATGTTCACAAGCTCGGGTCAACTCCGATCGAAGATGTATCAGTTCCTCTTTCTTCTTGGCACAAAGAAGCTTGAAAGTTTTCTCATCATTCAAAGATCTACGCAACTCGGCCTAACAACGACACAACTCAGCCTTAAATTTGACAATGGCCTACGGAAAGAAAAGTTTGTTTTGACAAAAGAAGAAAGTATGAAGTTAGAAAGATTATAGTAATATTAAAAACTCAGGATTGAACAAAGCCGTTGAGCCTCCTCGAAGATCAAGTTTGCATCTGCTGGTTCAGCCTCATCGACCCCAGTAAAGCAACCTTTGAATGGGTCGTTCTCACTTGGGACTCCGCCTAACTCGGGCGTCTTCAGGCCTCGAGCATCTCTAATGGTATATTCAGAGAAAGATGGATATGATGGTGAGTGACCTATTGTCATGGCCTCGGGGAAATCACCCGAGGTGCTCTGATTGGTTAGAGGGGCATCGAAGTCCACTCTCTTCGGAGCCCAAAGTCGGAAAAGCAGTTGCCAAGTCAGGGGAAGAAGGGCCTTCGTATCTTCTTTCTTTTGGAGCTCCTCTCTCGAGCCTAGGAGCCCGGTCCCAGCAGGCTATGCAGCCTCAGGAGGTTTTCTGGTTCGAGTCGGCAACGCCGAACCCTCTATTTCGTCAGAATCATCTCCCGTGGACCGACGGATAAAATCCAAATCCTTGTTGGTGACTACATTTTTCTTACGCCTCCGAGAAAGCTCTGTTTTGCTTTGAGTATCCTCACTCTATGAGGATCTTTTTCTCTTTTGATCATTCTTCGACTTTGAAGCCGAGGGTTCTTCTTCCTCCACGAGAGGGGGCGGCCTTATCTCGATGACCTCGCCAATACCTGCAACAAAGAAGTTAGGTCCTGCGAGGAAAGGTATTTTTTACTGAAGAAGAAGTATTATAACATGTATCATGGAGCTTCGCCTCCCACTTACCCTTCGACAAGTCCAACCACTTGCATTTGTCGTATGTCAAAGTAGCTGCCAGTTTGCGAGCCCAGTCCTTGAGGCTGAAGACCGCGTCAGGCATCCACGGGACTGCTGAGAAAAAAAGGGAAGGGAACAGTCGCTCGAAGTATAGCAAAATTAATGAAAGGAAGATAAAGCATCACATTTTACTCACGTGTGAAGTTCCATTTCTCAGGGAATGATAGGAACTCCGGGGGAATGACACCGATAGTCTCGCACTGACGAACCGGCTCATCCAGCCTCGATCCTTGCTCTCGTCGTTGCTAGCAAAGAAGGATTTGGTGGACTGGCGTTGGAGCTTGATTAGACCTCGAAAATGCTGAGGCCGATACAATCGAATGAGATGGCTGAGAGTGAATTCGATCCCGGCCTTTTAAAACACAAACCGCATCATTATCACGATCCGCTAGAAGGACGGGTGGATCTGGGCCAGGGTAACTTGGTACCTTTGGCAGAACTGGAGCACGAGTGGGTCGAGGGGACCTAATGTAAAGGGATATGTATACACTGTCAGAAACCCCTCCACGTAGGTCGTAATATATCCTCTTCACGAGAGGGTATTTACAGAACGACCATTCCCCCCCATCTGCACTATCTCCTCATAACTTCGAGTTGTCTCTCCTCGGTTGATCTTATATACCTCGAGACATTTTCTCGACGGACAGGGACATCGGGAGGTTTCTCTACTGTAAAGTCCTTCTTCAAGGAAAAGCTGTTCGGAATAATCTCATTAAGCGTCAGCGGTTTGCCACTGGATGGACGGGAAGTAGAAGTCGAGTTTCCTTCTTTACGAGGAACGGATTTGGAGGTTCCTTCTTTTTAAGGTATTGATTTGGATGTTTTATCCATGATTTCTTTAGGATAAGAAGAAGAGATGAAAACACCAACGCAACTTTGAACTGATACGATGAAAGAACTGGTGGTGAAAGGTAAGTTTATAGAGGAAGATGGTTGCTGCAGAATGATAAAGTTCTTAATGGGGGGGGGGGGGGGGGAAGGATTAAAAAAGAAAAAAATAGGCACTATCATTTAATTTCTATGAAC
>ML289262.1:75431-161386 GCA_005239495.1 Nicotiana undulata
GGGGGGGGGGGGGGGGGGGGAGCAAGTATATATAGGATAAGAATGGCGACTGTTCATTGATGTTAATGGCCGACCGGTTTTGACGAGCAATTATTGCTTTTGGGGAAGAGAACCAGCGGGGCACTTCCGTCACTTCAACGCTTACGTCATAGGAATTATGTTATCACGCGGGGTTTTGAAGGTTCGAGAATCCAAATCGTTTCTTATCATTTCATTCTAAGAAACGTGGGGACTATCTGTATACGATCGATATCGGGGATCCCGATATCGAGGTCTCTGAGGCATTACGACACCAATCTCGAGAGGCTCGAAGTAGAGTCTGAAGTTCGACCTCAAAATACTTACCTCGAGATAGAATATTGAAGGCCCATCACGGTCTACCTCAAAGCTATGCAAAATCGATGACCGTCATGGAAAAGCGGGAAATTCCCAAGGACACGCGGTTAGAGCTGATAAGATCTGCAAGAGATAGTATAAGTCCGTACTAGACCGTTATACAGCTGTACCAATAGCATTCTTTGTCATAATTATATATGTACTATTTTGGGGGTTTTCCCTCCTATATAAAGGGGACCCTAATCATTCTTGTATGACACACAATTCACTATAATAGAACGTCCTACCCAGCTTTTCTCGTTTAACGTGCTCAACATTATTTCTCAGCTTTATTGTTCTTCATTTATTGTTCTTCATTTGCTGCTAAAGGCTAACCTCAAGACCCCCGAGGTTACTGAACTCAAGGCCCCCCAGTTGTGTGACAACATTGGTTTGGATATCACATTCTTCTTACTTACACTTATCATTTTTTGATTATTAACTAGTATTAGAATAAATCACATATTTTTAGAACCACAAATCAAATATAATAGTTAATACCATTTTCAAGGTAAACAACTCATATAAAAAAAGTCAACCTCAGGCTTGCACCTCGGAACCCGATAAAATTCACAAATTCCAGACACGCGTTAATTATGATTCCAACCACAAATAGACCCTCAGTTCATCACATCTCACTCTCCGATAACACAGTCCAAAATTCCCCAAATCCCATTTTAGATTCATGAAAATAAGGTATAATAATCAATGGGTAATCAATATATAACAACAAATGTGATTAATCTTCACTTACCTCCTCAATTATGGTGAAAATTGCTCCAAACAATCGCCCTTAGCCGAACTCCACAACTCCAATATGTAGTCTACCTAGCGAAATCGAACCTGCAGCTGCGAAAAATCATTTATCCCCCACCATCCGCTTCTAAAAATCACACTTAGAAGCTACGCTTCTTCGTCCGCTTCTGTGGACCTTCATGCCCAGCACAAAGTTCGCACCTGCACACAACTCATCGCACTTGTGCATCCGCTCTTTCATTCAGTGGTCCCTATTTGCAGACTCACAGATGCGAAAATCCCCAGCACTCTCAAACAACTTCTACCTTTCCGCGCACCTGCACACAAATGACCATTTATGCGACATCACATCTGCGGGCGAGCCCTCCACAGATGCAAAAACACCAGAACCTGTAAATCTTCAACAACCTCGCTAGGTCCACCGTTGGTGCGATCTCAACCAAAAACATACCGAGGCTCCCGAGACCCCAACCAAATGTATCAACAAGTTTTAAAACACAATACAACATACCCAAAGCTTCAAATCACATCAATCAACACCAAAATCATGAATCCCACCCCAGTTAAAGTCTAATGAACTAATTAAATTCCAGTTTCTAAAATTAATGTTGAACCATATCAAATCAACTCCGAATGACCTCAAATTTTGCACATATGTCATAAATAACACAAAAGACCTATTTCAACTTCAGAAACTAATAAAATACAAAAGCGATACAACAATGTCAATTCTCGATCAAATTCTCAACCTTCCAAACCTTCAAATTTTTAACTTTCGCCATAAAGAATCAAATCAATCTACGGACCTCCTAATCAATATCAGGCATACATCTAAGTCCAAAATTACCATACAAAGCTATCAAAACCGTGAAAATACAATTCCGGGATCGTCTATACAAAAGTCAAACTCCAGTCAACCTTTCAACCTTAGGACTATGTGTCTCAATTTACTCGAAACCACCCCGGAAGCAATCCAACAGCCCCAGAAAGTCACATGACCAAATATGAACATAGAAGAGGTAATAAATAGGGTACGGCTCTACGACACACAAAACGACCGATAGGATTGTTACGACGACCCTTCTGTGTTGTGGAAAAAGATCTCTAGTTCCGTTCAAAAGATAAGTTTCATCCGATCCATCATAAAAGGTTTTTGATACAGCCTCTTATAGTTACTTTTGTTGGAATACGGATGAAACGTTTCACTAGCGATGGACTCATTGAATAAATGAACCAACTTTAAAGATTTTGATTTTAGTAATCGAAGTCACAAGATTAAGGCTTCATCAGGGTATTTTATTCAGTTTTCCAGTGAAATATCCTTCCTTACTGTGAGCACCAATGCGCATATCCATGAGTTGGGACCATAGTGGATAAGTTATTTCATTCAATATTGTAGAGTTAGGAAAAATAGAGTTATCTTGTTGGATAACAATATTTTATGGTGGGTTTGGAACAACAAACGATGAATCTGCATTTTGTATAAGATGAAATAAATTATTTAACTACCAACTTTGGGTATAAGCTTCTGTCACGACCTGATTTTTCCCTCCGAACGGGTTCGTGACGGCACCTAGTCTAGACGACTAGGTAAGCCTAAACATTCAAGTGAATTAAGAGTACTCGAGGCAAAACAAAGGAAAAACAACATAAAACAATACTAATACACAATGTCGCTCGGCATTTACAACTTACTTCGCCCCAGACCCGGAATATCTACAACGTCACCAGCTAAGCTCTATGGCTCAATGTACAAAACTGGAAATAAAAGTGTAGTCTCATATGCAAACTATAACTATGCTAGGATAGGAGGGGGACTCGGAAGCTCTGCTGATGCTGCATAAATACCTCAAAGTCTCCCAAAGATCTGCTACTCTACTGACTCCGGAACAGTGCGCCGATACCTGGATCTGCACATGGGAAAAACATGCGCAGAAGGGCGTGAGTACTCTACGTTCGGTACCCAGTAAGTGCCAAGCCTAACCCCATTCAAGTAGTGATGAGGTCAGGTTGCAGCTCTACTGAGTTTGCAAAAATAAACAGGTATAATCAACAATTAAGTAAAGCAGTAATAATTAACGGGAAGTAAAGTGAACCGGAAAGAACGAATGTATTAAATTTCAGTTCCGCACAACATATAAATCAGTAGATAGTCGTGCAATGCAATGTAGGGGAAAGTCTCAGGTCTCAGCCCGCAGTCCCAATGTAAATATGCAATGCAATGCAAGGGAAAGTCTCAGGTCTCGGCCCGCAGTCCCAATGTAAATATGCAATGCAATGCAAGGGAAAGTCTCATGTCTCGTCCCGCTGTCCCAATGTAAATATGCAATGCAATGCAAGGGAAAGTCTCAGGTCATAGCCCGCAGTCCCAATGTAAATATGCAATGCAATGCAAGGGAAAGTCTCAGGTCATAGCCCGAAGTCCCAATGTAAATATGTAATGCGAGACGTATTTCAGACATATCGTAATTCAAAAGTTTAGGAAAAATAGTTGACAATATATAGAGTAAAGTACTTAAACCAGTTTCAAATAAAAGTAACGAGTGGAAAATCAGGTAAAATTGTTTGACTTGATAAAATCTTAAGTCACTACTCAGTTAAACAAATAACGGGAATAATAGGAATTGAAGATGAAGTATGTCATAGAAGGAAACAATGGAATAAGTAAAAATATCCTGTGCACGTACTCGTCACCTCACGTACACGGGGTTTTTATATCAAACATCAGTTATAAATGCCTAAGGGAAATTCCCCAACACAGAATTAGGCAAGCCACTTACCTCGACGATGCTAATCAACCAATAATCACGCTCTTGCCACGAGTATCCAACTCCGGGTGGCCCAAATCTGTTCAATTCGGTTGCATAAGGTAAATATCATTTCAAGAAATCACAATAACTAATTAATTCGAAGCTAATACGCAAAATTAGGAATTTTGACCAAAACACCCCTCGGGCCCACATCTCAGAATCGGATAAAGTTATATTTTTCCTGACACCCATTCACTCACGATCTCAATCGAATAAGAATCATCGAAATCCGATGTCAAAAACTCCCTAAATTCTCAGATTTTTGGTTGGGGGAGTTTCATCAAGTTTCCATGGTTTTTCACCCATTTTTGTTAATTAGATTAAGGAAAACGATGTGGGTTAATGGTCTAACAATGAATTAGGATTAGGAAACGTTACCTATGATCCTTCTCTTCAAATCCCACTGAAATTTGCCAATTCCCGAGCTCTTAAACGATCTTGGACTTATGAATTTCTAACCCTCGGATTTTGGAATAAACAAGACAGGGATTTCGCACCCGCGATCCCTTTAACCGCACCTGTGGTGCCGCACCTGCGGAGATTCCATCGCAGGTGGGGAAATCACTTAGGATCACCTGGGGCCGCACCTGCAGTCGTTTGGTCGCAACTGCGGTCCCGCGCCTGCGGAACCCAGGTTGCACCTGCGACCTCTGGCCACCCCACTAAACAACCGCACCTGCGACCAGGCCGTCCGCACCTGCGTGTCTGCACCTGCGGAAAAACCCTCGCAGGTGCGAGACAGCAGAAACAGGTATGGGTCAGCAGCACATAAGGCTCCAATTTCACGCGTTGGGCATTCAAAACAACCCCGAGGCTCCCCTGGACCTCAACCAAACCTACCAACTGACCCGAATACCTCATTCAAACTTGTTCAGGCCTTAAAAACACATCCCATTACATCAAAATCATCAATTATGCATAGATTCAAGCCTAAGAACTTAAGAAGTTTCAAGTATTCACATTCGACGCCGAAACACGTAAAAACTCGTTCGAATGATCTCATATTTTGCACATAAGTCATAAATGACATTATAGACCTATTTTCACTTTCGGAATTCCATTCCGAGTCCGATATCAAAATCTCACCTATCGGCCGAAATCACCGAAATTCTAACTTTCGCCAATTCAAGCCTAAATATACAACTGACCTCGAAAACATATGTCGAACACACTCCTAACCCCGGAATCACTCAACAGAGCTAATAGAGTCGACCGAATTTGATTCCGAATCCGTCTTCATACAACTCTAGCTACAGTCCAATTTCTAAAGCTGGAATTCACATTAAAGGACTATGTTTCCTAAATCACTCCAAATTTCACCACTCAACACTCTGACAAGTTCCATTAACATAATAAGGCATGGGAGAAGCAGTTATTAGGGGATCGGGGCGCTAACTCTCAAAACGACCGACCGGGTCGTTACATTCTCCCCCTCTTAAGAAAATCGTTCATCCTTGAATGACTATAGAAACATACCTGAAGCTGTGAAAAGATGAGGGTACTAACTACGCATATCCTGAACGGTCTCCCAAGTCGCCTCATCGATCGGATGACCCTTCCACTGAACCTTGACAGAGGCAATATTCTTCGATCTGAGCCTCCTGACCTGCCTGTCCAATATAGCTACAGGCTCCTCAACATATGATAGATCCTTGTCCAACTGGACTGAGTTGAAATCCAAAACATGGGTCGGGTCCTCGTGATACTTCCGGAGCATAGAAATGTTGAATACCAGATGAACTTCTGCCAGATTGGGAGGCAAGGCCAGCTCATAAGCAACCTCCCCAACCCGCTACAACAACTTAAAAGGTCCAATGAACCTCGGACTCAACTTACCCTTCTTCCCGAATCTTATGAAGCCCTTCATAGGCGACACCCGAAGCAACACCCGATCACCTACCATAAATGCCAAATCACGAACTCTCCGCTCCGCATAGCTCTTCTGCCTGGACTAGGATGTGAAAAGTCTCTCCTGGATCACCTTCATCTTGTCCAGATCCTGGACCAAATATGTACCCAATAATCGGGCCTCGCCCGGCTCAAACCATCCCACTGGAGACCTGCACCGCCTACCATACAGAGCCGCGAACGGTGCCATCTGAATGCTGCACTGGTAACTGTTGTTATAAGGAAACTCTACAAGAGGCAAGTATCTATCCCAAGACCCTCCGAAATCCATCATACAAGCACGAAGCATATCCTCCAGAATCTGAATCGTGTGCTCGGACTGCCCGTCCGTCTAGGGGTGAAATGTTGTACTGCGATCAATCTGGGTACCTAACTCACTATGCAAGGATCTCAGGAAGTGCGAGGTGAACTTGTTGGCCCATGTCATTGAATGGGTTTTGAAGATTGACAAAAGGCGTCCAGTTGAACCAGGTCCATCATAGCATACACTTCTGAATGAAGCAGCTGGATCACAAATCGTACAACTCTAGGAGATATGAGTGATTGCTAAATATCAAAGAACTAAGAGAATGTCTCCTAATACGAAAAGGTTGCAAATTGATAGAGAAGACAGAAGTTGATTTCAGCTAGGACAGAAATAGAGGAAGGAAGTTGAGTTAAAATCAAACTCGTCTACCAAGGAAGAGTTGGATCAGAATTGTATCATAGACTCAAAAAACAGCCTCTATAAATAATCAAAGTCTTACTGCTGAAAGAGGTGACACATAAGTGCAAAAGTGAATCAAGTTCTAAAGCAAAAGTTCCATAGGTTTTGCAAGCAGAATTGTTGTGCGATACAAAGGCTACAGTTCAACTAGAAGGAACAATTTCATTGTTTGTATATTGAGTCTAGTTGATTGTAGTAGGAGTTTAAATATTGTATCTTATCAGCTTTCATAGAAGCAATTGTAATAGGTACACATTGTTCAAGTTAGAGCTAGCTTGAAATTTGTAGAAATTAGCTAGAGGCTAGTTGATACAAAGAGGATTAGAGTTAGTCCTAGGATTACAAAAGAGTTTATTTTGTAAGTCCGTTTTGGCTCAGAGTTTAGTGAAGAGTTTTGAGCAAATCCTACTGAGGAGTAGGTCGTGATTTTTTCACCTTTTGAGCCAGGTGTTTTCCACGTAAAAATCTCTATGTATTTACTATTACTGCTTAATTATTCCGCAAATAGTAGTAAGTAGTAGACTAAGAAGAACCTAGTTCTTCTTATTAGACAACACTTGAGAATTGGGTACTTCACAATTAACTTATAATATTGTGTAGTATTGAAGTTTAAAACAACAATTGGTATCAGAGGAGGTTATCCTTGAAGAGGCTAACACCTAGGAAAAGATCAAGATGAGTAGATGTGCCTAAAACTAAGGTCGACTGCACGGCTGAGGATCTGAAGAAATGGGAGAAGATTGCCAAGGCTAAGAAGTGGCTAGTGTGTGGACTAGGCCCAGATGAATAAAGCAGAATCCAAAGCTGCACCACTGCCAAGGAAATCTGGGAGACTCTACAAGTGGCACATGAAGGAACAACTCAAGTGAAGAGGTCTAGAGGTACATTGCTATACTCTCAGTATGAAAACTTCACTATGAAGGAAGGTGAAACAATTCAGGAGATGTACACAAGGTTCACAACCTTGACTAATGAACTCAAGTCTCTTGGAAGAGTCATCCTTGAAGAAGACAAGGTTGAGAAGATCTTAACTAGGGTTCTACCTATCTCCTGGGAAAGTAAGATAACTGCCAATCAGGAATCCAAAAATATGGCAACCCTTAGACTAGATGAGTTGATTGGCAACCTTACTGCTTATGAACTAAGAAGGCAGACCATGAAAAAGGATGCCCCAAATAAAGAAAGAAGTCTAGCACTAAGGATCACAGAGGGAGCAGATCTGGAGGATGATGAGATGGCCATGATCACCAAAGAATTCAGAAACTTACTCATGAGGAAGAAAGGCATCTCTAGAGGGGGAAACTTCAACAAGGCAAAGACTCCTGAAAGGCCAGCTAATGAGGGATGCTACAAGTGTGGAAAACTGGTCATCTCATCAAGAACTGCCCCCAGTGGGAAGTAGAATGGAGGAAGGAGAGATATGAAAGAAAGAACAGGAAGAAGGAACTGGTCCAACCCAAGAAAACTACTACAAAGGCTATGGTTGCTGCTTGGGGGGAAAGTTCAGATGAAGAATCAGAAGATGGTGAGACAGAAGATCAAGCTCTCATGGCAATTGGAGAATCTGATGAGGAGACTTATGAAGAACCACAGGTAAGTATCTCACATCTTAAAACAAAAATAAAGTTTCTATCTAAGGAGAAACTCTCTGAGTTGCTACTTGACTTCATTGATGATTCTGAGGAGACAACTAAAGAGAAAGATCAACTATCTAAAGAGTGTGCAATGCTGAGAGCAAAATGCATGGACCTGGAAATAAGGGTCAGTGAATCTGAAAAGAAAAACACTGTCTTGATGAACCAGGTTCAACCACTCGAAACTGAGATTCTAGAACTAAAATCTGAAAATTTAAAGTTGAGACTAGGATCCAGTAAAAAGGTAGTTGATCACTCTCATGTGAAGTTTGAAGAAGACTTAGTTAAATTGAAAGATAAAATGTATGCCAAAGATGAGCAGATAAAGTCTCTTAAATATTTGGCAAAGTCAAACATGAATTTGATAGAACACGTAAGTGGAATAAGTCTTCTGATGCTTTAATATGGCTCCAAGAGAATCATAGTAGCAACCGGAGAGGGCTTGGTTTTGGGAGTCAATTGCCTAAATGGGATCCCAAAAGCAAGTATCTCACTCTTCCTCAGAATAAAATTTGTACCCATTGTGGGAAGACTAGCCACTCTAAATATGAGTGTTCTGCAAAAGAAAAGGCCAGTCAGAAAAATGAGAGATTCATTAAAAAGAAAGATTGGCTACCAAATTGGGCCAGAAAAAATATGATTCATCCATTATCTCATGGAAAGGGACCCAAACTAGTTTGGGTTCTTAAAACTAACCCCTTGATCTCTTTTGAAGGTACAAGTGAAGGGAGGCAGCCGGTTTTGGTTTTTGGATAGTGGCTGTTCTAAGCATATGATAGGAAACAAGGAACGGTTCCTTTCACTTGAAAACCTCAAAGGAGGAAATGTCTCATTTGAAAACGGAAAGAAAGGTGAAATAATAGGGGTTGCCAAGGTAGGTAAAGATGACACACGTTCAATTGAACATGTGTATCTGATAGATGGCTTGAAATATAACCTTATCAGTGTGTTACAACTGTGTGACAGAGGTAACCTTGTCACTTTTACTTCCACAAAATGGTTTGTGATCAACCTGCTTACTAACAAGATTGTTTTGCAGGGAAAAAGAATGAACAATATCTATGTCATTGACTTGTCCACACTGTCTGACAATGAACTCACTTGCCTTAGTGTGTTGGACAGTGATCCCCTCCTGTGGCACAAAAGACTTGGTCATGCAAGTCTAACTCAACTTAACAAGCTGGTCTCTAAGGACTTAGTGGTAGGGCTTCCTAACATTAAGTTCAAAGAAGACAAGGTTTGTGAGGCATGTGCAAGGGGGAAGCAGGTAAGGTCTTCTTTCAAAAGTAAGAAAATGGTCAGTACCACCAGGCAGTTGGAATTGGTTCATATGGATCTCTGTGGTCTCATGAGAACTCTAAGTAGAGGTGGAAAGATATATGTTATGGTACTAGTAGATGATTTCTCAAGGTTCACTTGGACCTTGTTCTTGGCATCTAAGGATGAAGAATTTGAAATGTTCACCTCATTTTTCAAGAAGATTCAGAATCAATTAAGACATCAACTAGCATCCATTAGATCTGACCATGGTGCTGAGTTTGAGAATGCAAAGTTCACTGCGTTCTGTGATGAACATGGTGTGAATCACAATTTTTCTGCTCCTAGAACCCCACAACACAATGGGGTTGTTGAAAGGAAAAACAGAACTCTTGAAGACATGGCAAGAACCATGCTTCTATCAAGCAAACTACCTCACAGCTTCTGGGCAGAAGCAATTAACACTGCATGTTATATTATCAATAGATGCATGAAAAGACCTCTGGTAGAGAAAACTCCCTATGAATTACTTAAAGGGAGAAATCTCAACATATCCCATCTTAGGGCTTTTGGATGCAAGTGTTATGTGCATAATAATGGCAAAGATTCTTTAGGAAAATTTGATCCCAGAAGTGATGAGGGAGTGTTGTTGGGATATTCTACACATAGCAAAGCTTATAAAATATATAATAAAAGAACTATGTGTGTAGAAGAAAGTGTACATGTTGTCTATGATGAAACTAACACTTTATCTGAGAGACAGGAACCAGAAGATGAGGAGCTTGGACTGGTGAGGAGAAATGACTACACTGAAGCACCTATGGGAGATGGAATAGGTGATGGACCAAGTCCAATAACCCCATGCAACTCGACAGGGGGAATTCCTCATGAATATACTGGCCCTGATCCTATTCCACTGCAACAAGACAACTTGGAACAATCCAGAAGTGAACAACTAGCTCTCAAACCACAGAGATATCATAGTTCTCACCCTCTTGAGAACATCATAACAGACCTGAGATCTGGAATCAAAAGTAGATCCTTATTGAAAAATCTGTGCGCGGTTGATGCATTTCTATCCGTGATATAACCAAAGAACATTGCTGAAGCCCTGGAAGATGCTGACGGGGTAACTGCTATGCAAGAGGAGCTGAATCAATTTGAAAGAAATCAAGTATGGTACTTCGTACCCAGACCACTGGACAGATAAATAATTTACACCAAGTGGGTCTTCAGGAATAAACTCGATGAGGATGGAACTGTTACTAGAAACAAGGTAAGACTGGTTGTTCAAGGATACAACCAAGAAGAGGGAATTGATTATGATGAGACCTTTGCTCCTGCGGCAAGATTAGAGGCAATCAGACTTCTTATAGCATTTGCTGCACACATGGAATTCACTTTGCATCAGATGGATGTAAAGAGTGCTTTTCTCAATGGCTATTTGAAGGAAGAGGTATTTGTAAAACAACCTCCTAGTTTTGAAAGCAAAGAATTACCTGATCATGTATATAAACTTGACAAGGCTCTCTATGGTCTCAAGCAAGCACCTAGAGCCTGGTACGAGAGATTGTCAAAATTCCTGCTGGAACATGGGTTCAAACAAGGCAAAATAGACAGTACTTTTTTCTTAAAGGAAAAGAGAAAAGATCTTATGATTGTACAAATTTATGTTGATGATATCATATTTGGGGCAACAACTGAGAAGCTTAGCAAGGAATTTGCTACATTAATGGGGAGTGAGTTTGAAATGAGTATGATGGGTGAGCTAACCTTTTTTTTAGGTCTGCAAATCAAACAAACTTCACATGGAATAATGCTTCATCAGCAAAAGTATGTGAGAGAACTCCTCAAGAAGTTCAAAATTGAAGATTCAAAGGAGATAGATACCCCAATAGCCATATCTACAAAATTAGATGTGGATGAACNTTGATGTTGATTATGCAGGTATCGTGGTTGGCAGGAAAAGTACTTCAGGTATGGCTCACTTTTTGGGCTCCTGCCTTGTATCTTGGGCTACCAAGAAACAAAATTCAGTAGCCTTGTCTACTGCTGGGGCTGAATATGTGGCTGCAGCCTCTTACTGTGTTTAGTTGCTGTGGATTAAGAAACAACTCCTGGACTTTGGTATAGATGTGGGATGCATTCCTATTTACTGTGATAACACTAGTGCAATTAGTATGACTAAGAACCCGGTTCATCACAAGAGAACTAAGCACATAGATGTTAGGCACCATTTCCTGAGGGATAATTATGAGAAGGGGATGATCTCAATTGAATTCTGTGCCACTGATCATCAAATTGCTGATATATTTACCAAAGCATTGAGTAGGGAGCATTATGAGAGAAACATGCTTGAATTAGGGATGATTAAGATCACCTATTGAAAAAAAGGAGAGGAGGAAGTTTTATGGCTAGAAATTTTAATTAGGTACTTAATCAGATTAATCATTGCTCAGCACTATGTCTTTGTTGTCATACTCTTCTGCCATGTATTAATATGATTCCCTAGTTGCTAATGATGTTTCTCTATTTGTGAATTGAGGCAAAATAAAGTTTTTTTCAGGATGAACCTGGTTCATCCATGCTGGTTTACATGACTAACAAGGTACGTTTTCATCTCCATACATGTATTAATTCAAGTACAGTCATACATGAGTAGGACTATATCATTTTATGGTTCAGTTCAAATTCTTGTACTTACCCAAATAATGAACCAGTTTCAAGAAGTTACGTCACATTAAATTAGCCTAGTTTTAGGGGGGAAATAAACGGTCTAATCAATGTCAAATCACAGACAGTCCTTAATCGATTAGTATCCTACTTGTGTTAATACTCGTCCGTTATAATCACCCTAGCCACAAGTTATAAATAGGCCATCATTACCCATAGTGAATAAAGCAATAGACGAACCCCGTTCAAGTAATTCAACACTCAAATCTTCACTGTCTTTTGCCCTCTCTTCTTTTTCTCTCAAAAATTAAGAATGTCGTCTGCTTCATCTGATTCTCAAAATCGTGACTACGATGAAGGAGTATATGAGTCTGATTCTCCCCCAGTATACAGTTCTGAATCCTCTGAGACACCTGAAACCCCTGAATACCATGATGCTCTTAAACCTACACCAAACCCTATTCCAGCCCCAAAACCTCATAGTGTCAAGGTTCTTGCACGAAAATCTGTGGCTTTAGGGTCACAAGCAAAGCTCTTGGAAGATTTATTACAGGCTGAAGAAGAACCCAAACCTGATTCATCTAGTGAATCATTTAAATCAGCACATGAGGACGATGCACCTAGTTCGTCAAGTGCTGAGACAGGTAATACTGAAGTTACCTCTGTGTTAAATTCTGAAAATAGATTTGTGCTGGCTGGGTATGTGGTGGATATGGAAGTGCCAAGAAGGCCAAGAAAAGCTGGGAAAATTCTTGAGAATGAGGGAGAAGCAGGTGTGAGGGGATCTGGGAAGGATGGTTCCATACTTAGTATCTGTGGCCTCATTCCTGAGAATCTTGAAGATGATGTCGTAGTGATAGGGGGAACTAATGAAGTGGAGGAAGTTGCTGCTGTATTAGAACAGCTTATGAAGGAGATAGATGATCGTGTTTCTTCTGGGGAAGAAACCTTGGCTGAGAGACTTAAGAAACTGGGGGACTCATACAACCCCAAGAAGAGAAGGACTCCCAAGTCCATCAAGTCTAAGGCCTCAAAGAAAAGGAAAATTGATGAGTCTGTTGGTGTACCTGATCCAAGGGTACGAGCTACGAGAAATATTGTTCGTGAAGAAGAGGAGAAGCTGGAAAAAGCTCTTCAAGAGAGCTGAGAAAGGGAAAGCAAAAGTGGGGGAGCCTGTTGAGGCTATTGTTGTTGATGAGATGTTGGACCTGGTCCAACATGATGAAGAGGTTACTCCAGTGGTGGTCAAGACACCCAAGGCAAAATTGACTAAGACTTCCTCAAAGAAGTCAGCACCTATGTCTGCTACCATCGTGGGTACATCTACGAGGACACAGTCCAAGGTAAAGTCGAAGAAGAAAGTTCATATTTTTGAGAAAGATAATGATCCTGATTGGAGTGGAGATGATGAGAAGGAGGTTGGAGAAGTGTCGATTGACAGAGTTGCCATGTTTGGCAAGTGACATATTTTAAAGGGAAAATTACTTAAAGACTTGGAGGAGCCGGGTATGAGGTACTTAGTGGATTTTCTGGTAGCTCAAGGCTGGAAGGACATGGTCCTTCGCTTGGAGGGCAGGCTGGTCAGAAATGAGGAAGTGGAATTCATGGGGAATGCAACTGTGATTGGAGGAAGGGTTACATAATTGTTCAGGGGAGTTGAAGTCTCCTTTGACGCTCAAGAACAGGGAGTCATTCTAGACATTCCATCTGAGGGATATGACGATTATACAAGGCAGAGATGGCCTTGCTTGGATGGAATGGCCTCAACACTTACCATCACCAGATTCTTTTGTGACAATTAAGAAGAGATTGAGCCCAGGGTAGTGTACAAAAGTGAGATGAAGCCTGAACACAAGCTGTTCTTTGAGTTTGTTATTAAATTTCTGCTGCCAAGACAAGAGCGCAGGCACATTGCCAACTATATGGATCTAACGCTCATGGAGTGCCTATATAGAGGCAAGCAGATCAATTGGCCATCTTTGATCATCCAGCTTTTGGACAGGGTGGTAAATGGCACCAAGGCCCATGCGATTCCTTATGGATTTATACTTACTGCAGTTCTGGGTCATTTTGGAGTTCCCACAAAGAAGGCTGAAATGGCTACTGCTAAGGATTTCTTTGGGAAGGACACTTTGCTGTCATGTGATTACACTGTCAATGGCCCGACAGATGAACCTGGTTCATCTAGGAAGAAACCGGTCAACAACAAGGTCCGTACTCTGGTGCAAGAAAGCGAGCAAAAGGATATGGAGATCCTTCGCTTGAAGACTCGCTTAGTTGAGGTGGAAGGTGAGCGTGATGCTCTCAAAGCTGAATTAGCCAAGGAGAAGGAGAAAAATGAGGGTGTCTTACACCAAATGTTGTCTCTTCTCCAAACCAAGAATCCTGCCTCTTCTGCACCACCCCAAACTTAGGAATTTCCAGAACTACCCCCTCCTATCCTATCAAGTGCCCAGTTCGGGACTGTGTCTAGTTGTTTGTTTCAGTTTTTAATTCTGTCGTGCTCATGTTTTGGTTGTTTTTGATTTAATCTGTTTTTGTGTTGATCAACGATGTTAATTAAATGAAAGCTTGGTGTTTTGACAAATGTCTCTATTTATGAGTTAGCTTACATTATTGGTTTCTTGTGTTGATTAATCATGTTTGCACCTGCAGTTGCCTAAATTGGCCATGAGTAAGAATTAATTACTGGTAAGTATCATTTTGCAACTTTTCGATGATGCCAAAAGGGGGAAGATGTGCTACAGTTATTGTTTAAATTTTTAAAAATCTTTGAAGTGATATTTATAACCTAATGAACCTGGTTCTTGATGATTAATGCTCACAAAAATACAAAGTGTTGGATGTGTATACAGGATAAATGCACAGAGTTTGTCATCATCAAAAAGGGGGAATTTGTTGGCCCATGTCACTGAATGGGTTTTGAAGATTGACAAAAGGCGTCCAGTTGAACCAGGTCCATCATAGTATACACTTCTAAATGAAGCAGTTGGATCACAAATCATACAAGTCTAGGAGATATCAGTGATTGCTAAGTATCAAAGAACTAAGAGAATGTCTGCTAATAAGAAAAGGTTACAAATTGATAGAGAAGACATAAGTTGATTTCAGCTCGGACAGAAATAGAGGAAGGAAGTTGAGTTACAATCAAACTCGTCTACCAAGGAAGAGTTGGATCAGAATTGTATCATAGACTCAACAAACGGCCTCTATAAATAATCAAAGTATTACTGCTGAAAGAGGTGACGCACAAGTGCAAAAGTGAATCAAGTTCTGAAGCAAAAGTTCCATAGGTTTTGCAAGCAGAATTGTTGTGCGATACAAAGGCTACAATTCAACTAGAAGGAAAAGTTTCATTGTTTGTATATTGAGTCTAGCTGATTGTAGTAGGAGTTTAAATATTGTATCTTATCAGCTTTCATAGAAGCAATTGTAATAGGTACACATTGTTCAAGTTAGAGTTAGCTTGAAATCTGTAGAAATTAGCTAGAGGCTAGTTGATACAAAGAGGATTAGAGTTAGTCCTCGGATTACAAAAGAGTTTATTTTGTAAGTCTGTTTTGGCTCAGAGTTTAGTGAAGAGTTTTGAGCAAATCCTACTGAGGAGTAGGTCGTGACTTTTTCATCTTTTGAGCCAGGTGTTTTCCATGTAAAAATCTATGTGTCTTTATTATTACTGCTTAATTATTCCGCAAATAGTAGTAAGTAGTAAGTCTACTATGCTAAGTAATAGTAAATCAGCCCTGGTCTCAAAACCACTAATAGAAATCAAGCACGACCGAAACACACGATCCACAACAAGAGAATCTCCCACTAGAGTAAAAACATATACGGGGGAACTCAAAGAAACCCGAGATATCCCCAAATGTGAAGAAAAGTAAGAAGACACATATGAATATGTAGACCCTGGATCAAATAATACCGAGGCTACCCTATGACAGATGGGGACGATACCTATAATAACTGAATCTGAAGCAATGGCCTCGGATCGGGCTGGAAGGGCATAGTATCTGGCTGGACCTCCCCCTCTAGGACAACCTCGGCCTCCCCGACCTCCACCTTGAGCCGCCTGAGATGGTGGGGTAGACGTTGGGGCTGGAAGTATAACTGGGGGACCTGATGGAAGACGTGGAACCTGATATGACTGAGGTGGTGCACCCCTCCTAGCTCTGGGGAAATCTTTGATCATATGACGAGGGTCACCACACCCAAAACAACCCCCTTGAGGGCGCGGCGGCTGCTGCTGACTCTGAACTGGCCTGCTGGACTGACCAGTAATAGCACCTTGAGCTAAAGGCACCTGAGATACTGGTGGTGCATAATAAGGCTCCTGAGGTCTAGAAGGAGCTGGAATACCGCTGTCTGCTAGAAGAGCTGAATGAATGGGGTGACTCACAAAACCCCTACCAAAGCGTGTTGCAGGTGCACAAACTCCTGAATAGTGACCCGTCTCTCGAGACTTCTTGGCCTATCTCTCCTCCTTGTCCTGGGCTAACATACTCTCAATCCTCCGGGCAATGCTCACGGCCAGCTGGTAAGTGATATCTGTCTCTAGCTCTCTGGCCATGCTAGTCCGAATACTGGGATGGAGCCCCTCAATGAAACGACGAACTCTCTCTCTGACAGTGGAAACCAAAGTTGTGGCATGGCGAGCCAAATCACTGTATCGAACTGCGTACTCTGACACAGTCATAGTACCATGGCGTAACTGCTCAAACTCTGCACGCCAAGCATCCTTGAGGCTCTGAGGGACAAACTCTAGTAGGAACATCTCTGAGAACTGAGCCCAAGTAAGTGAAGCTGCCTCGTCCGGACTACTCAACTCAAAAGCATGCCACCACTGATAAGCTTCTCCCCTCAGCTGGAAAGCAGTGAATGAGACCTCACTCGTCTCCATGATACCCATAGTGCGGAGAATGCGATGACACTCCTAAAGAAAACTCAGAGCGTCATCTGAAGCTAATCCGCTGAACTCAGGTGGGTGGTACTTCTTGTACCTCTCAAGACAGAGCTGCTCGGACTCAGATGTAGCTGCTCTAGCCTCATGCTGAATTTGAGCTATTGGAGGCATATGGTTATACTCTGGAACCTGCCCCATGTGAACCCTCTGCTCAGGAGTACGGGCTACGGGGGTCTGTGTCCCTCCCCCGGCCTGGGATGTAGCTGGGACTATCGGAAGCAGTCCCGCCTAAGACATAGTACTGAAAGCACTCATGAACTGGGCCAAAGTCTCCTGGAGGGCTGCAGTAATAGTAGGAACCTCCGGCGCCCCTCCAACTGTGGCTGCTGGGGGATCCTCTGCCTCCGCTCTAGCCGGTGCTCGGGCTGCACCACGTGCTCGTCCTATGCCCCGACCCCTGCATCTGGTGGCACTGGCTGGGGGCTCGGGTGCTTGGTCATCAATACGTCCGGTACGAGTACGAACCATCTGTAAGCAAGAATAGAATAGAGTTTAAGAGTTTTGATGGCAATAACTAGCACGATAAGAGATTCCGAGAAGTATGATTTTTCTTAACAGTTACATAGCCTCCCGAAGATAGATACGGACGTCTCCGCACCAATCTGCGAGACTCTAATAAACCAGCTTGTGATGTTGTGACCCTATGAACCTAGACGCTCTGATACCAACTTGTCACGACCCAATTTTTCCCTCCGAACGGGTTCGTGTCGGCACCTAGTCTAAACGACTAGGTAAGACTAAACATTCAAGTGAAGTAAGAGTACACGAGGCAAAATAGAGGAAAAATAACATAAAACAATACTAATAATCAATGCCGCTCGGCATTTACAGCTTACTTCGCCCCAGACCTGGAATATCTACAACATCACAAGCTAAACTCTTTGGCTCAATGTACAAAACTAGAAATGAAAGTATAGTCTCATATGCGAACTATATGTCACGACCCAAAATCTATGGGTCGTGATGGCGCCGGACACACTGTTAGACAAGCCAACCCCTAAATTAGTTAAAATACCTTCTTGCTTAAAATTTTCAAAATCATGCCTTTTTCTGAATTTCATAACCAAATAACTAAAAATTCTCGTAAATGAAATACGATAGGAAATCAACTTAATATAACCAAAGAAATACCAACACATCCCCAGAACCCGATGACACAAGTACATGAGCAATTTCTAAGAATTTATACAATTATACAACTCTTGTACGAGAAATAAATTGGACAAAGGCAATAGAGATAAAAATGAAAATACATAGAAGGGAGAATCCGTCAGCTGCGGAATGCCTCCGGATGAATGCATCCCGAGTAAGTCTCCAAATCAATCACCGTACTATGAAGGTACCTGTGCAACAAAATGCACAGAAAGTGTAGCATGAGTACATAAACATATGTGTACCCAGTGAGTATCCCGTCTAATCTCGAAGAAGTAGTGACGAGAGGTCGACTCGACACTCACTAAGGTCCAACAATGGTACTATGACAACATATAATGAAAGCGGTAGGCATGGCAAGGAATATAAGCAACAATGTGAATATAAGGCACTGAAATCTGAGTAATTTCTAAAAATAAGTAACAATTTCCACCCCCTTCTTCCTCAAATATCAAAGTAAATAACGGTTCCCACTTCCTTTTCCTCAAATGTCTGACAAGTCAATATCTATAAAACAGTAACAAATAGTTATATGTACATTGGAATAAGACAACCAGCCGAAGTCGTAAGAAAATAACTGAATGGATGTAAAGCTCCCCTCGATCGCGAATCATACCTGCGACTCGAGTGCTGACTCAATTATACTGATTTGTCATAAAGCTCCCCACGATCGCGAATCATACCTGCGACGCGTGTGCTGACCCAATTATATACAATTACAATAAGGATTCCCACGATTGCGAATCATACCTGCGTATCGTGTGTTGACTCAATAATACACAATTACCATAAAGCTTCCCACGATCGCGAATCACACCTGCGACTCGCGTGCTGACTCGATTTTATACAAATACCTTTTAATTCGCCGTGGCGTACGGCCCGATCCCATAGGAGTATCTTCAAATCTGCCGTGGTGTAGAGTCCGATCCCATAAGAGTAGGGGAAATCGCACCCCAATGTAAAGTGCGAAGCGGTCACATGCACACACAATATTCTTTTCATTTCATAATACTTTCATAAACAATTTCTTTTATATCATTTTTCTTAAAACAACTCCTTTCATAGTTTTGTTTGTAAAACAAATCCGTTCATATTATTTTCCGTAAGAAAATTCCTTTTTATGTTATTTAAATCCCATAAATCTCAGAGAAACAGAACTACGTACAACAAGGTTTCATAACATATAATTCATTACGAGAAGAACACAGGACATGATGTGGGGCCTAACTACCCGGACATAACAATAATAGCCGCTACGTACAGACTCTCGTCACTTAGTATGTACGTAGCCCCCACAAACAATTACACACAGCACATAGAACACCTATGGGGACAATTCCCTCTTACAAGGTTAGAAAGGAGACTCACCTTGTGTCGAATCTACCTCTCGGACCAAGAACGCGCCCGCAACTACGAACTCTATACCCGAGGACTCGTAACTGGAGTAGGAAAAATCCGTATGATATTTTTGAGAAAGATTGCACCATACTTCCTCAAAATTGAAAAATCTCATGTTGCTAAGATGCTAAGAAATCTCATGGAATCTTGTTTGATTAACGTTGGATTCACGTTGGAATCCTTATATGAAATGATTGAAGATGTTATAAAACACCATTTCTTGAAATGTTATGAAATATCACTTTCTTGGAGATGTTACAAAACAGCATATATAATGCTACCATGACCACTCTTTGAAATGCCTTTTACTAATTAGGTTTGGGCCCCCACATCTTTGATGACTAAGCCCATAACTTACATAAATAAGCCACCTATTTATGGGCTTAATGAGTCATTATTGATGGCTTTCATGGATGCCACGTTTTGGCTTTGTCCTTATCCAAATATTTATCCACTTATTAATTAATCGGAAATGTCCCGTTACCCGGTAATTAATCAATTACCCAAAAATTTGAGAATTATTCCCACTTACTTAAAATATTACTCGCTTTTCACATACCTTACTATTATGGCAATGTGGTACCTTATATGGTACTAATCCATAAATACCGGGTATTATAGCTCGTGCAGTATTTTATTCTAAAATGTTAAACCTCGACGAAACTCTTTTTTTTCCGATTTTCTTACTCTCTCACATTCACAAATTTACTTATCCCTTGTTTGAAATAGCGTGATACTTATAAATTCAAAATAAATCTCATTTAGGAAAACGGGGTCCGATAACGCAAAACGACCGGTCGGGTCGTTACACTCTCCCCCACTTAAACAGACGTTCGTCCTCACATGTGCCAAGAACTGCTTTTGAGTTATTTGGAATCAATGCTGCATACCTCGTGCACCTGCCCTGTGCGGCCACAACCCAGTTGAACGCATAAGCTTGATAAAATCTGAAGATATCCTCCTTTATCCATGCAGCAAGTTCCAAACTCAGTTCCAACACCGCAAATTCTCTGCCACGCCTGTTTTCTAATATATGAACAACGTATCAACCACTACACGAGGCACCAGAACACAACTGCGTACCTTGGCTGGATTAGCACCATACACCGCATAATCCATCATCTAACCACAATGATGCTTCATGAACCTTAATAGCCAGAATTCTACGAATCTGATGTTCTAAATACACTTTATAAGATATACACATGCATCCTGCTATAATGCTGACGATACCATCCCAATAGAGGAGATGTGTAGAAATTCTAACCAATTACCGAGTTAACAAAACATTGAATCCTTCCTCTCGACTAAGACCACCATCTCACTACAAACCAATAAGGGTAACTGACCTTTAATGCATTCACTTAATCATATCGCACTGATCCCTGATGCAATAATCTCGTCTCACACTTTCTTGAAAATCTTTCTACAACCGGGAGTTTATTCTCTCACTCCTCCAATACTATCCTGCCTGCTGAAAATAACATGGAACACTCCAACCATTTTCCCTTTCTTAAACGCTGCAAAAGCTCGATTCTTAATCATACTGCTGCTCGAAACCCTTAAACACCGCATACTCAAATTTTCGAATTTACTAGGACCTCTGCTGAGAGTCACCCACTCTGACAATATAACTCAGCGGTAGAGTGTCACCTTGACGTGGTGGAAGTCATCAGTTCGAGCCTGATTGGCCCCCAAATACCATCAACTCCAAGGTCCTTCTAGCACATGAACATACTCTCAACGAAGCACATGACTAAGTCACTATCCTTACGACTTTCTTATGCCTTAAGCATAAATTCTGAATCTTCCAGAGCCTAACCCTGGTCCAACAGGGACAACTTTTGCACACATTCATCAAATCCCACGAAAAATCACCATTTTTCTCCATGCCCCTTAGTTGTACTAACTTGCCAATACGCCGACAATCCTCAATCCCATAAGAACACAATCTTACAACCCAACCGCAGATGGTGGAACTCCCCCACTTAGCCCGAAGCTACTTCTTGCACCATTCTAGACACTGCTGAGCTTCTTTCTCCTCTGTTAACAAAATCTTGCTCAACCAATCTGTCAAATCCTTCTAAATTCTCTTGCTAGCATCCCATTAATACTCAAATTCTCTAGCATCCTTCGCCTATTCGGCCTCCTACCGAATAGCCACTAGAATCCCTTGAGAAACTTTGCCAATCACATAATCGGTAACCTACTCATAGGGGATAACCCACCTGTGGAATTCACCAACTGACACTTTCCAACAATGCTGCGGCGCAAACCGTCTGCAACATCAATACTGCACCCTAAGCTTGTTCTCATTCACAAAATTTACCCGTCCGTTCGCTTCTCATGGACACCTACTAAATGCGCTACAACATCTTCAAATTCACCGCCATATAGCATCCTTCCTCGTCCCTAACCACTCTTCCCTGTTGGATCCAACCTTCCGCCGATAATCAATAGTTCAGATTAAGCTCGGGGACCTAATCCCTGTCCACTAAAATTCTCAAACCACTCCAACTCCTCCTCAAGGTAGGCATCCGGCTTACCACTGAACTCATAGGCTACACTACCACTCTCCCACTTAGTTAAACTCATTCCTTTAACCAACTACCCGACTTCCGTATCTGATGCCTGGCATCTAGGGATTTAGCCGCCACCTGACACTTCTCATATGTCTTGTCTCCCTTCATCGCATGCTTCTCAATTGCGGCGTCAATTCACTATCATTCTCTATGGCTCTTGAACCACCAGATCACCACGACTTCAAACTCCCCGAAGATCGTCTTTCTCGAGCTGCCTTTATTAGAAGTAACTATTCAATTTTGAACCACTACACACCACGATATCTAGCAACCGCTTCTTCAACACTCTAACCCAATGCAACCAAAGAGCAATAACACCGACGAACTTAACGCATGTTATTCGATCAAACAACGATACCACAACAAAGCTGAATATCCACCTTGCTCGTTAACACCAAGGCTTACAGCCTTACCAACCCGAACTAGATCGTTCATAGTCCAAATGCCTTTCCTCTGCCGGAACTCAAATACTAAAATCTCGAAACCCACTTTGAGAAGACCTCCCTTCGAGCCATCATCACCCCCGACATGTGGGCATCATAACAATGTCGTGCGATAACTGACAGTAAGCATCTTAACATCTTGAACATAGTCTCAAAGTTCTCAGAAACACAGCAACTGAACTGAAGAAACATAATATTCTTCTGCAGGGCAACAACAACAGCCCTAACTTGCTACACATGGAAATCATCTCGCACCATATCCGTAGAACCATTACAATTCTTCAAACTCTCTATTCACGACAAACTTCGCGACACGTAAGATTGAGTAGGGGGGAAACATAGGCATAAGCCTTAAGGAAATCAAATCGCACGATGAGGAATCAAGAAGGGAGGTACTCCTAACATCCCTGTAACCTCTCGAAGATAAGTACAGACGTCTCCGTACCGATCCGCAAGACTCTACTAGACTTGCTCAAGACTCGTGAAACCTAAGGGAACCTAGAGCTCTGATACTACGTTGTCACGACCCAAAATCTATGGGTCGTGATGGCGCCGGACACACTGTCAGGCAAGCCAACCCCTACATTAGTTAAAATACCTTCCTACTTAACATTTTCAAAATCATGCCTTTTTCTGCATTTCATAACAAAATAATTAAAAATTCTCGTAAATGAAATACGGCAGGAAATCAACTTAATATAACCAAAGAAATACCAACACATCCCTAGAACCCGGTGACACAAGTACATGAGCAATTTCTAAGAATTTATACAATTATACAACTCTTGTCCGAGAAATAAATTGGACAAAGGCAATAAAGATAAAAAAGAAAATACATAGAAGTGAGAATCCGTCAGCTGCGGAACGCCTCCGGATGAATACAGCCCGAGTAAGTATCAAAATCAATCACCGTACTATGAAGGTACCTGTGCAACAAAATGCACAGAAAGTGTAGCATGAGTACATAAACATATGTGTACCCAGTGAGTATCCCGTCAAATCTCGAAGAAGTAGTGATGAGAGGTCGACTCGACACTCACTAAGGTCCAACAATGGTACTATGACATCATATAATGAAAGCGGTAGGCATGGGAAGGCAGATAAGCAACAATGTGAATATAAGGCACTGAAATCCGAGTAATTTCTGAAAATAAGTAACAATTTCCACCCCCTTCTCCCTCAAATATCAAAGTAAATAATGGTTCGCACTTCATTTTCCTCAAATGTCTGACAAGTCAATATCTATAAAACAGTAACAAATAGTTATGCGTACATAGGAATAAGACAACCGGCCGGAGTCGTAAGAAAATAACTGAATGGACGTAAAGCTCCCCTCGATCGCAAATCGTACATGCGACTCGAGTGGTGACTCAATTATACTGATTTATCATAAAGCTCCCCACGATCGCGAATCATACCTGCGACTCGTGTGCTGACTCAATTATATACAATTACAATAAAGCTTCCCACGATCGCGAATCATACCTGCGACTCGTGTGCTGACTCAATTATATACAATTACCATAAAGCTTCCCACTATCGCGAATCATACCTATGACTGGTGTTCTGACTCGATTTTATACAAATATCTTTCAATTCGCCGTGGCGTACGGCCCAATCCCATAAGAGTATCTTCAAATCCGCCGTGGCGTACAGTCCGATACCATAAGAGTAGGGGAAATCACACCCCACTCGCGGAATGTAAAGTGCGAAGCGGTCACATGCACACACAATATTATTTTCTTTTCATAATACTTTCATACACAATTTCTTTTATATCATTTTTCGTAAAACAATTCCTTTCATATTTTTGTTTGTAAAACAAATCCATTCATATTATTTTCCGTAAGAAAATTCTTTTTTATGTTATTTAAATTCCATATATCTCAGAGAAACAGAACTACGTACAACAAGGTTTCATAACATATAATTCATTACGAGAAGAACACAGGACACGATGTGGGGCCTAACTACCCGCACATAACAATAATAGCCGCTACGTACGGACTCTCGTCACTTAGTACGTACGTAGCCCCCACAAAAAATTACACATAGAACATAAAACACTTATGGGGACAATTCCCTCTTACAAGGTTAGAAAGGAGACTCACCTCGTGTCGAATCTACCTCTCGGACCAAGAACGCGCCCGCAACTCTGAATTCTACACCCGAGGACTCGTAACTGGAGTAAGAAAAATTCGTATGATATTTTTGAGAAAGATTGCATCATACTTCCTCAAAATTGAAAAATCTCATGTTGCTAAGATTCTAAGAAATCTCGTGGAATCTTGTTTGATTAACGTTGGATTCACGTTGGAATCCTTATATGAAATGATTGAAGATGTTATAAAACACCATTTCTTAAAATGTTATGAAATATCACTTTCTTGGAGATGTTACAAAATAGCATATATAATGCTACTGTGACCACTCTTTGAAATGCCTTTTACTAATTAGGTTTGGGCCCCCACATCTTTGATGACTAAGACCATAACTTACATAAATAAGCCACCTATTTATGGGCTTAATGAGTCATTATTGATGGCTTTCATGGCTGCCACGTTTTGGCTTTGTCCTTATCCAAAAATTTATCCACTTATTAATTAATCGGGTAATGTCCCGTTACCCGGTAATTAATCAATTACCCGAAAATTTGAGAATTATTCCCATTTACTTAAAATATTACTCGTTTTTCATATACCTTACTATTATGGCCATGTGCTACCTTATATGGTACTAATAACAAATACCGGGTATTTTAGCTCGTGTAGTATTTTATTCCAAAATGTTAAACCTTGACGAAACTCTTTTTTTTTCCGATTTTCTTACTCTCTCACATTCACAAATTTACTTATCCCTTGTTTGAAATAGCGTGATACTTATAAATTCAATATAAATCTCATTTAGGGAAACATGGTCCGATAACGTGAAACGACCGGTCGGGTCGTTACACTATGACTATGCTAGAATAGGAGGGGGACTCGGAGGCTCTGCGAACGCTGCAGAATTACCTCAAAGTCTCCCAAAGATCTGCTACTCTACTGACTCTGGAACAGTGCGCCGGTACCTGGATCTGCTCATGGGAAAAACATGGGCTGAAGGGCGTGAGTACTCCATGTTCGGTACCCAGTAAGTGCCAAGCCTAACCCCCAGTCAAGTAGTGACGAGGTCAGGTTGCATCTCTACTGAGTTTGCAAAAATTAACAGGTATAATCAACAGTTAAGTAAAGCAGTAATAATTAACGGGAAGTAAAGTGAACCGAAAAGAACGAATGTATTAAATTTCAGTTCTGCACAACATATAAATCAGTAGATAGTCGTGCAATGCAATGTAGGGGAAAGTCTCAGGTCTCAGCCCGCAGTCCCAATGTAAATATGCAATGCAATGCAAGGGAAAGTCTCAGGTCTCGGCCCGCAGTCCCAATGTAAATATGCAATGCAATGCAAGGGAAAGTCTTAGGTCTCGGCCCGCAATCACAATGTAAATATGCAATGCAATGCAAGGGAAAGTCTCAGGTCATAGCCCGCAGTCCTAATGTAAATATGCAATGCAATGCAAGGGAAAGTCTCAGGTCATAGCCCGCAGTCCCAATGTAAATATGTAATGCGAGACGTATTTCAGACATAGCGTAATTAAAAAGTTTAGGAAAAACAGTTGACAATATATAAAGTAAAGTACTTAAACCAGTTTCAAATAATAGTAACGAGTGGAAAATCAGGTTAAATTGTTTGACTTGATAGAATCTTAAGTCACTACTCAGTTAAACCAATAACGGGAATAATAGGAATTGAAGATGAAGTATGTCATAGAAGGAAACAATGGAATTAGTGAAAATATCTCGTGCACGTACTCGTCACCTCACGTACACGGGGTTTTTATATCAAACATCAGCTACAAATTCCTAAGGGAAATTCTCCAACACAGAATTAGGCAAGCCACTTACCTCGACGATGCTAATCAACCAATAATCACGCTCTTGCAACGAGTATTCAACTCCGGGTGGCCCAAATATATTCAATTTGATTGCATAAGGTAAATATCATTTCAAGAAATCACAATAACTAATTAATTCGAAGCTAATACGCGAAAATAGGAATTTTGACCAAAATGCCCCTCGGGCCCACGTCTCGGAATCGGATAAAGTTATATTTTTTCGGACACCCATTCACTCACGAACTCACTCGAACAAGAATCATCTAAATACGATGTCAAAAACACCCTAAATTCTCAGATTTTTGGTTGGGGGAGTTTCATCAAGTTTCCATGGGTTTTCACCCATTTTTGTTAATTAGATTAAGGAAAACGATGTGGGTTAATGGTCTAACAATGAATTAGGATTAGGAAACGTTACCTATGATCCTTCTCTTCAAATCCTACTGAAAATCGCCAATTCTCGAGCTCTCAAACGATCTTGGACTTATGAATTTCCAACCCTCGGATTTTGGAATAAACAAGACAGGGATCTCGCACCTGCGATCCCTTTAACCGCACATGCGGTGCCGCACCTGCAGAAACTCCACCGCAGGTGTGGAAATCACTTAAGATCACCTGGGGCCGCACCTGCGGTCCCGCGCCTGCGGAACCCAGGTCGCACCTGCGACCTCTGGCCACCCACAACTCAACAACCGCACCTGCGACCAGGCCAGCCACACTTACGTGTCTGCACCTGTGGAATAACCCTTGCAGGTGCGAGACACCAGAAATATGTCTGGTTCAACAACACATAACTTCACCCGTTGGGCATCAGAAATAACCTCGAGCCCCCCCCACCACCCTCCGGTACCTCAACCAAACCTACCAACTGACCCGAATACCTCATTCAAACTTGGTCGGGCCTTAAAAACACATCTCATAAAATCCAAATCATCAATTATGCATAGATTCAAGCCTAAGAACTTAGGAATTTTCAAGAATTCACATTCGATGCCGAAACACGTCAAAACTCGTCCGAATGACCTCAAATTTTGCACAGAAGTCATAAATGACATTCCGGACCTGTTTTCGCTTTCGTAATTCCATTCCGAGTCCGATATCAAAATCTCACCTATCTGCCGAAATCGCCGAAATTCTAACTTTCGCCAATTCAAGCCTTAATCTACAACCGACCTCGAAAACAAATTCCGAACACGCTCCTAACCCCAGAATCACTCAACAGAGCTAACGGAGTCGACAGAATTCCATTCCGAATCCGTCTTCATACAGCTCTAGCTACGGTCCGATTTCTAAAGCTGAAATTCACATTAAAGGACTATGTGTCCTAAATCACTCCAAGTTTCACCACTCAACGCTCTGACAAGTTCCATTAACATAATAAGGCATGTGAGAAGCATTTATTAGGGGATCGTGACGCTAACTCTCAAAACGACCGACCGGGTCGTTACAGCTTCAAAGTACGAAATTCGATGCTTAGTTCGATAATTCTTTCTCATAATTGGAACTTCTCTAATACCATATCAAACAATGGTATTCAACCATATATTTCCACTCCAATCGGAGTCAATATATAAATACAGACTTTAACCTAAACAAGAAAATATTTAACCTAGAAGAAAACAAAACCAAAAGCCTACATAGAGAATCAAATAATTAGGATATTAAATATTATACATACAATGAAAAAATATATTATAAAATCTGTAATGACCCGACCGCTCGTTTTAAACATTTGAATTCAGTTCGGTGCTTTGAAGTCTTGAGTAGCTTAATATAGTTTATTATAACTTGTGTGTGTCGTCGGTTTTGGTATTCGAGTTGTTCGGAATTTATTTGGAAGAATAATTCATAAATAGAAAGCTTTAAGTTAGAAGAGTTAACCAAGTTCGACTTTCGTGTATTTGACCTTAAATTAGAGTTTTTATATAGCATGTTTGGCCAAGCTTTTTCCCACCCCAAAAGTGCTCTCTTTTTCTCAAAAAACACTTTTTTCTTAACTTGATGTGATTGGCTAACCTTTTCTGGGGAAATATTACTTTTGAAAAGAAGCAGAAGCAGTTCTAGAGAGCAGAAAAAAGTAGCTTCTCCCCTGAAGCAGAAGCAGAAGCAGTATTTGACTTTCGTTCTTATCAACAATACCCTTAACATAACATGGTATATATCAAAATAACCTACTTATTTAAAACCTAATACTTAGAATTTGAGATTATATTATTGAACACTCCTAATGTATAAATATTTCTTTTTCTTTTTAGGGTGGCTTTATAATTTATGCTAGCTTTTGGGATGAATGCTTTTATACTTGTTAAATGATTTTTTGATATATTTAAATCTCTTGAAAGAATGAAAGTACTTTTTGTTTTATTTTTTTCATGTTTTACTTCAATAAAATGTAAAAACATAATTATTATCTTTAATAATAAACATTTGATATTATTTATTTATTCATATAATATTTACTATTAAGTGAATATCTTCATGTCCTTATTCGTAATTTGATACTTAAAAGCATTTTTTGAAAAGTTTGGCCAAACACTAATTATTCAAAAGTCCTCTTCAGATTTATTAGCCAAACACAAACTACTTATCTCTGAAAGTACTTTTTCGAAAAGCACTTCTCAATATAAGAAGATATTTCCAGCTCGACCAAACTAGCTATGGTTCCTTTTGGTCCAGATGGTAATTTTTGTCATGGGCATATGCCCGGATTTGCATTTGGATATTTCTAGAAGGTCACGACATTATTTGGCATAAGTTGGCAATTTAAAAGTTTGGAAATTTTATAGGTTTTACCGGGAGTGTTTTTTGGTTATCGGGTTTGGATTGCTGTTTTGGAAGTTGAAATATACTCGTTTTGTCATTTGAGACTTGTGTGCAAAGTTTGATCAAATTCTGGATTGGTTATGCTTGGATCGGACGCTTGGTTCAAAGTTTGAAGTTTATGAACGTAAGAGAATGATCTTAATTCTGTGATTCATGGTTTTTGATGTTATTATGTGTGATTTGAGACCTTGAGTTGGTCTGTGTTACGTTTTGGGACTTATTAGTACGTTGCGATAGGGTAACGAGGGCATCTTTTGTGTTTTGGATGAGTTCTAGATCATATTTTGGACTTATTTCATTCTTGATGATTCAGGCTTCTAGTGTTTTCGTATCTGCGATGGGGTGGCCAAAGATATGGAGCCGCATGTGCAGTGATTTGTGCACAAATGCGATGTATGTTGAAGCCTGGCTAGGAGCGCTGGTGCGAAGTCATCGCCGCATCTGCGAGTCTGGAGATGCGGACCTGAGAGCGTAGAAGCGAGATGGCTGGGAGTTGAGCATTGTGCATCTGTGATATTGTTTCTAACGATGCGGCTACACAAGTCCGATAGGATCGCTGTAGGTGCATAAGCTTGGGTTGTGAGGGGGTGAGAGATTTGTACCTCATAAGCGGTAGTTGCAAATGCAATTTAGTGGCCGCAAAAGAGGATTCACAAGTAGATTTCTATATATTCGAAGGGTTGATGCATTTGATCATATTTTGGGATTTAAAGCTTGGTTTTAAGCGATATTTTGAGAGAATTTTCACCACATGGATTGTTTTAAGTATTTTTGACTCAATTTTTATTATTTTACATGTTTCCATCTTTGATTTTGGTAGATGTACTCATACTACAATTCTACACCTTGCGTGCAAATCTTCGAGCTGATGTTGTTGTACATGGTGTCACGCCCCCTTTTTCCTCTCCTTTCGGATCGGTCAAGGTTTTTCACATTATTGGAACAACTCATTTCCTTTTGGGAAAGGGATATATAATGAAGTGAAGAGTCGCCACCTAACGAATTAAGGTGCGTTAGGGAACCTACTAAGGGTTATTTGCAACACAGATTGAATAACCAGATATTGGGCAAGGGCTTGAAATTACTTCAAGGGGAAGGTGTTATCCTGTTAGGAACTCCTCAAATTCCACAACTGTGGTTTCCGGCCAAACAAGCTTTGTGAATTTAAACAAGTAGCTAATAGGCAGTCAAAGTATATACATGTAAACAACGAAAGGTTTGAAAAGATCGTAGTCTAAGCACACATATGTGATAAGGTTTTAAAAAGATTTAAAGTCTAAGCACATATGTAAGGGATAGGGGAGTCTTAAGTTGTTTGTCCTATAGGATCACATCAATGCAATACCTGGTAATCACTCCTCAATGAGGGGCTACACGTGGCATTAGTGCACTTGTCATCATATCCATGTCTACCCATTACCCCACCCCTTAGAGGTTATTAAGCGAGTTTATTTAACGAACTCTAAGCGTGTTGTTACCCTTCCCTTCTTAATGGTCCCCGAGGAATTTTAGGACCTCTAAGTATAGGCAGTTCTAGACAGACTCCTATGGTGTTTAAAAGGAGAAAATTCTAGGCGACAGACAAGAACAAGTAGGAATTAAGAGATAAATATAGGAAGAAACAGTTAAGAGGCCCAGGTTTACCTCCACACATAATGCACATAAGCAGCACGTCTCAAACACAAACAAGAACATTTTTTATTAGAGAAAAGACCTAAACAGGATATGTAAGTGGATGTTAATGCATAGAAATATGCAACTTTTGTTTTTATAAACTCTATAGTAGGGTCCTAATCAGTTTGCCTACTGATTTTAAAATTGTAAGTTGTTAAGCAGTAAACACAAACGAGAACAGTTCTCCAAATTTATTGTGATGACCCAAAAGGTCATCCTAACGTAATTCTAGCTAAATCTGTGTTTTGAGGCCCCGAAAGCCTCTGTTAATCTCACCTCAGTTTGTGCGCGTAGCTCGGGCGTGTAGCCGGGAAGCCTTTATGTGGAAACTTGATAAAAATTTGAATTTATGGTAATTAATTGATTGAAGTTGACTTTGGTCAACATTTTTGGCAAACGGACCCGGACCCGTAATTTGAAGGTCCCGGAGGGTCTGTGGAAAAATATGGGACTTGAGCGTATGCCCGGAATCGAATTCCGAGGTCCCAAGTCCGAGAAATAAATTTTTAAAGAAAATTGTTTCCTAAAAATAATTAAGACTCTTGAAAATGAAGTTTTATGTGAAATCCGTGTTACCGGGCCCGTAGTATAGTTCCGGAGCCGGAACAGGTTCAATGTATATATTATGAGTTACCTGTGAAATTTGGTGTAAAACAGACCTGAAATGACGTGTTTCAGATCAAAAATGGGAAATTTAGAAGTTTATGAAATTTCAGAAAATTCTATGGATTTTGGAGTTTAATTCATTGTTTTTGATGTATTTTGGTGGTTTAATTATGTGAACAAGTCCGTAGGATGTTTTGGGTGTCGTGTGTGTTTTCGATTTTGAGCCCCGAGGGCTCGGGTGAGTTCCGGGTAGGTGTCGGAGTGCAAAAACGTCAAACAAATCTGGTGTTTATGAGTTTTCTGGTGTCTAGTAGCTTACTCTATGCGATCACATAGGTTGAGCTGCGATCGTATAGAATTGAGAGTGGGGGAGGGGTCTAATGCCTTATGCGATCGCATTGGTGGGGCCGCGATCGCAGTGTAGGAGATCCTGATGCTCCGCGATCGCATTCTTCTCTCCACGATCGCAGAGAGTGCAGTCAAGCTTCTCCGCGATCGTATCCTTCTCTCCGCGATCGCAGAGAGTGCAATCCAGCTTCTCCGCGATCGCAGAGAGTGAAACTGAGCTACCTCCGCGATCGCAATCCCTTGTCCGCGATCGCACAGGACATTTTCGCCCAGTTATTTTAAAAGCCCCAAAACAGAACCTTATACGGGATTTTTCCCATTTTCCACTTCTCTTTTCTTCCCCAAACCTCCATAACCGAGAATCAAGCTCCCCAACCTCCATAACTCCATAGGTAAGTGCTTTTGACCTCGTTTTCTCTTAATTTCTTCAACTAATCAGTAGATTCTAGGCCTAAAACATGGAATCAAAGTAAGAATTAGGGATTTTAGGTAGAGTTGGGTTTTTTGAGAATTTGGGTGATTCAACCTCAATTTGGGGTCGAATCTTAAAACAAAATATATATTCTAACTCGTGGGGTTATGGGTGATCGGGTTTGGGTCCGAGCCTCGTGTTTGGACCAAGCGGGCCTGGGTCAAATTTTGGAATCTTAGGAAGAATGCTTTGAAATAAATAATTAGGCTATGGGTTTGATTTATTGAGCCATTATTGATATACTTGGGTTGATTATGTCTAGATAATATCGTTCCGGAGTCGGATTCTAAAGGAAAGGCTGTGATTGAGGCTTGACTTGCATTTTCGTAGCCGAGGTAAGTGTTTGGCTTAACCTCATCTTGAGGGATTAGGTACAGAGTCTTATTTGCTATGTGTAACTCATGTCCAACGTATAGGCGTGGTGGCGAGTTCCTATGCGTTGCGATCAAGCATGCCCGTGAGTCATTTGTGATGAAGCTTACTGTGTTCTTAATATTCTCCGCTCTATGAGTAATTGATGAATTAAAAGTGATAGCTTGAGGTTGTTTCATGACGTAGAGATTCATTGAGTTATTTGTTTCAGTTGAGGCTTACATTGTTGAAAATGTATTTCTGATGCGAGGTTGGTTATAGCTGAGACCCCTGTCGGGCATTTTGTTGAGTCTGTAATTGATGATTTCCCCTTGCCGGGGCAATAGAACTGTATTGAGTATTTCCATGCACTTGAGACTGCTTAGTGTTGACTTTTACATTATATTGCTGCTTTGTTTGTTATTTGTCGCACGAGGGAACATTCTGTGCCGAGTGATTGTGAGGTTATTCACGAGGGGGCATTCCGTGCCGAGTATTATTATATATGCATGAGGGGACATTCCGTGCCGAGTGATTGTCAGGTTATGCACGACGGGACATTCCGTGCCGAGTGTTATTATATATGCACGAGGGGACATTTCGTGCCGAGTGATTGTGAGGTTATGCACCAGGGAATATGCCGTGATTTTTGCTGTTCATTATCTGTTTTTGAGAAGTTAAATTCCTGCTTTTACTTTTACATTTCAGTTATTACCATGTTCTACTGTGCTAGCATTTTGTTGCCCCTTTTATCCCCCCACCCCCCCAGCATGTTCTCCCCGTATCTATCTTACTTACTTATTTCCGTCGATATTCTCCTGTTATTATATAGAATTGCACAGGTACATATATTGGTTTCGGTCCTAGCCTCGTCACTCTTCGGCGAGGTTAGGCTCGGCACTTACTCAATACATGGGGTCGGTTGTATTTATGCTACACTTGCACTTCTTTATGTTGTGCAGACTACGCAGCCGGACTCGGTGATCACTGACGGTCGGAGCATCTTATCAGTTCATACAGGAGACATCGAGGTAGACCCGCAGACATTTGTGACCCTTGGCGTCACCTTCTACTCTTCACTTTCAGCTCTGTCTTACTTTATATTTCAAAGACAGTCCTATGTACTTATTTTCAGACCTTTGTTTTTAGTAATCTCTTAGACAGTTCGTGAGTATGTGACACCAGTTCTGGGATTTGTATATGGGTTTTACTTCGAAATTGCTATGTTATTTTTGGCTATTTGTTAACCTTCATATTGTTGACCATCGATGCTTTAGTTATCTTATCTGTGTTAGTTGTTAATGAATTTTATCTAGTTCAAACGCTGGCTTGTCTAGCGGGTTCAACGTTAGACGCAGTCATGGCCCGAAGGTGGGATTTCGGGTCGTGACATTTATATAGAGTTAGGAATAACTTCACATCATTCATTCTCTGTCGTGCTAGTTGAATTCTGAACACTAATTGAGTCTCTATTTTACTCTCTCGCAGATGGCGAGAACGCATGCTTCTTCATCGACCGACCAGGTATCTGATCCTCCTATTGCAGCTCCTACGAGGGGCCGAGGACGTGCTAGAGGCCGAGGCAGAGCTAGAGCAACAGCTCCAGTAGAGGACCCACAGGTAGACTTTGCTGGTGAGGTTCCTACTCCGACAGTCCCAGTTGGACTGGCTCAGATCCCAGAGGGGTTCATTGCCACCCCAGTGCTTCAGGACGCTCTAGTCCGCTTAGTGGGACTCAAGGAGAGCGTGGCTCAGGCCGGTCTTCTTCCTACTGCACAATCTGGATCTCAGGCTGGGGGAGGGACCCAGACTCCTGTTATCCATGCGCCAGAGCAGTTTGCCACTCAATTCCAGACTCCGGCACCTCAGACAGCCGGAGTAGTTCAATCGGGTATTGTGGCACCAACAGCTGAGGGAGCAGCCATATCAGCAGACGCTCTGTGGAGGTTGGATCGGTTCACCAAGTTATTCACTACTACATTTACGGGTGCACCATCAGAGGATCCCCAGGATTATTTAGACAGCTGTTATGAGGTTCTTCGGAACATGGGCATTGTGGAGTCCAATGGAGTAGATTTTGCTACATTTCGTCTTTCTGGCACCGCCAAGACTTGGTGGAGAGATTACTGCTTGACCAGACCAGCTGGGTCTGCACCTCTGACTTGGGGTCAGTTCTCCGAGTTGTTCTTGGGGAAGTTCCTTCCAGTTACTCAGAGAGAGGATCTTCGGAGGCAGTTTGAGCGTCTACAGCAGGGCTCCACGTCTGTCACTCAGTACGAGACCAGGTTCATTACGCTGGCCAGGCATGCCATTATGATACTCCTCACTCATCGGGAGAAGGTTCGGAGGTTTATTGAGGTTCTAGCTCAGCCCATCAGGCTTCAGATGGCCAGAGAGACGGGTACTGATATCTCCTTTTAGGATGCAGCCGATGTGGCTAGGCGCATTGAGATGGTATTATCCCAGGGTGGTGGACAGGGGTATGACAAGAGACCTCGTCATTTTGGCCATTTCAGTGGTCCCTCATCTGGAGGCAGAGATCCCTTTGGTAGAGTTCATCCTCCTAGGCCTTATCAGTCGGCACTCCAAGTATCCCGCAGTGCACCTTCAATGTCCATCAGTGCACTGCCGATTCAGAGCTGTCAGAGTGGTCATTCTGGTCGTCAGAGACAGTTCCAGAGTCAGTATTCTCAGCAGCCGAGGTCTTGCATCACTTGCAGTGGTATGGGGCATATTTCCAGGTTTTGCCCTCGAGGTTTTGGTGGTTCTCAGTATCAGGGTTCCCGTGCCATGGTTCTCGCATTAGGTGCACCCTCACCCCCTCAGCCAACTAGGGGTGGTGGTCGTGGTGCAAGAGGTGGAGATCACATAGGTTGAGCTGCGATCGCATAGAGTTGAGAGTGGGGGAGGGGTCTGATGCCCTATGCGATCGCATTGGTGGGGCCGCGATCGCAGTGTAGGAGACCCTGATGCTCCGTGATCGCATTCTTCTCTCCGCGATCGCAGAGAGTGTAGTCCCGCTTCTCCGCGATCGCAAAGAGTGCAGTCCAGGTTCTCCGCGATCACAGAGAGTGAAACCCAGCTACCTCCGCGATCGCAATCCCTTGTCTGCGATCGCACATGACATTTTCGCCCAGTTATTTTAAAAGCCCCAAAACAGAACCTTATACAGGATTTTCCCATTTTCCACTTCTCTTTTCTTTCCCAAGCCTCCATAATCGAGAATCAAGCTCCCCAACCTCCATAACTCCATAGGTAAGTTCTTTTGACCTCGTTTTCTCTTAATTTTTTCAACTAATCACTAGATTCTAGGCCTAAAATCATGGAATCAAAGTAAGAATTAGGGATTTTAGGTAGAGTTGGGTTTTTTGAGAATTTGGGTGATTCAACCTCAATTTGGGGTCGAATCTTAAAACACATTATGTATTCTAACTCGTGGGGTTATGGGTGATCGGGTTTGGGTCCGAGCCTCGTGTTTGGACCAAGCGGGCCCGGGGTCAAATTTTGGAATCTTAGGAAGAATGCTTTGAAATAAATAATTAGGCTATGGGTTTGATTTATTGAGCCATTATTGATATACTTGGGTTGATTATGTCTAGATAATACCGTTCCGGAGTCGGATTCTAATGGAAAGGCTGTGATTCAGGCTTGACTTGCATTTTTGGAGCCGAGGTAAGTGTTTGGCTTAACCTCAGCTTGAGGGATTAGGTACAAAGTCTTATTTCTATGTGTAACTCATGTCCAACTTATAGGCGTGGTGGCGAGTGCCTATGCGTTGCGGTCAAGCATGCCCGTGAGTCATCTGTGATGAAGCTTACTGTGTTCTTAGTATTCTCCGCTCTATGAGTAATTGATGAATTAAAATTGATACCTTGAGGTTGTTTCATGACGTAGAGAGTCATTGAGTTATTTGTTTCAGTTGAGGCTTACACTGTTGAAATTGTATTTCTGATGCGAGGTTTGTTATAGCTGAGACCCCTGTCGGGCATTTTGTTGAGTCTGTAATTGATGATTTCCCCTTGCCGGGGCAATAGAACTGTATTGAATGTTTCCATGCACTTGAGACGGCTTAGTGTTGACTTTTACATTATATTGCTGCTTTGTTTGTTATTTGTCGCACGAGGGGACATTCCGTGCCGAGTAATTGTGAGGTTATGCACGAGGGTACATTCCGCGCCGAGTGATTGTGAGATTATGCACGAGGGGAAATTCTGTGCCGAGTGTTATTATATATGCACGAGGGGACATTCTGTGCCGAGTGATTGTGAGGTTATGCACGAGGGGACATGCCGTGCCTTTTGCTGTTCATTATCTATTTTTCAGAAGTTAAATTCCTGCTTTTACTTTTACATTTAAGTTATTACCCTGTTCTACCGTGCTAGCATTTTGTTGCCCCTTTTACCACCCCCCCATCATGTTCTCCCCGTATATGTCTTATTTTCTTATTTCCGTCGATATTCTCTTGTTATTATATAGAATTGCACAGGTACATATATTGTTGTCGGTCCTAGCCTCGTCACTACTTCGCCGAGGTTAGGCTCGGCACTTACTCANTTTACATTTAAGTTATTACCCTGTTCTACCGTGCTAGCATTTTGTTGCCCCTTTTACCACCCCCCCATCATGTTCTCCCCGTATATGTCTTATTTTCTTATTTCCGTCGATATTCTCTTGTTATTATATAGAATTGCACAGGTACATATATTGTTGTCGGTCCTAGCCTCGTCACTACTTCGCCGAGGTTAGGGTCGGCACTTACTCAGTACATGGGGTCGGTTGTACTGATGCTACACCTGCACTTCTTTATGTTGTGCAGACTACGCAGCCGGACCCGGTGATCACTGACGGTTGGAGCATCTCATCAGTTCATACAGGAGACATCGAGGTAGACCCGCAGACGTTTGTGGGCCTTGGCGTCACCTTCTACTCTTCACTTTCAGCTCTGTCTTACTTTATATTTCAAAGACAGTCCTATGTACTTATTTTCAGACCTTTGTTTTTAGTAATATCTTAGACAGTTCGTGAGTATGTGACACCAGTTCTAGGATTTGTATATGGGTTTTACTTCGAAATTGCTATGTTATTTTTGTCTATTTGTTAACCTTCATATTGTTGACCATTGATGCTTTAGTTTATCTTATCTGTGTTAGTTGTTAATGAATTTTATCTAGTTCAAACGTTGACTTGTCTAGCGGGTTCAACGTTAGACGCAGTCATGGCCCGAAGGTGGGATTTCGGGTCGTGACATTTATATAGACTGGTTACCTAAGGCTCGCCTAGGTGTGGGATTATGCATAGTAGTTGCAGAATCATGAACTGTTCAAGAGTTATTTTGCCTAAAGCATGCTGAGAATACAAGGATTATTCCAAGTTTTATTTGAAACAAGACGATCATATGTGAGACTGTTTTTACATCTTTCATAATCAGTAGTTTAACTAGGCGTGGCTAAGCAAATGCAAACATAGTGCCTAATGATTTCTAAATGCATAGAAATGATAGTTTTTATGACAATGATTTTAAATTAACAAAATTCCTAAAGCATGATCTCTAAATGCACAAAAGAGTTACATAATTGTTAAGACATGATTTCAGGATGTGCAGGAGTAACATATCTTATGTTAATGATGTTTATTAACCTAAGAGTAGGATTTCTAAGTGATGATCATAAACATGTATTAGTATCAAATAAGATGCTGAAGGGGTATACATGAAACCTAAGAATATGATATCTAGTGCATGACATGATTTAAATGTATTGATCCTAAAGCAGGGATTCTAATGCAAGTATAAATAAGGTAAATCCTATAGCATGCTTTCTACCCCAATGATAATGACAGAAATATATAACTACCCTCCATATTTCACTAGCCATCCCCAATATTCTTCAGAAATAATTATTACAGACCAGCTGAAAAAATTACATAAGTAGATAAAGAAAAATAAGAAGTTACACTATAGGGAGCCTGAAGTAGGCCCATATTATCATAGCCTTAAATGCCCAAGTATTTCATAGCCTTTCTCATGTCCGGGTGTGTTAGAGTTCCCTAAGGACCTCAAGGGATCCCGGACAATGCTCACACCCAGATTTTATAACCAGAACTGAGTAAGTGCAGTGTGGAAGAGCCAGCCCCAGTGCATCAGTGTTCAGAGGGATCTCATAGGAATCCCAAACCAGTCACACAGTAGAGGGGCATAACTTAAGGACCTAAGAATAAAGTGAGAGTGATTGACATAGTTTTGAGAAGGTTTGATAGGAAAATAGTATTTGAAAGAGACTCAGTTGAAATAGTTTTATAAAATAGGAGAGTTGTTCAGTAAAACACAGTTTTTGACAAGAGTTGTGTAACCAAACAAACAACAGATCAAACACAGAGCCAAATAGGTTCGACTCCACTCAATCCTTCACACAGGGGTCATTGGGGATTAGGGACAAGTAGAACATGTATGGTGAACACATAACATACAACAATATTGAAGTTTCAATTCAATAGGTCATAGGTTTCAGAATTGCTAATGGTTGCATAGAGTCAAAAGTGCTTAAGGAGCTAGTGGGGTTGGGGATAACTAATGGTGTAAACATAGTATAAGATTATGAATTTCAGAACAAACAATAGAAGACATAGTGGTATCAAACAGAATTGAGCATATAATCAGAAAAATTCTGAATAACAAATTGCTTACAAAAAACAGGTTTGTACCAGAAGCTAGAGGAATCAATCAGCTGAACATTCAAACATGCATAGACAGAACATAGTCAGTTTGAAACACACCACAAAGGGAGTAACTTATTCATAAGTATATTGATCCTAAGAGGGGTAGGACATAACGAACATGCTAGATGAAGCAATAATGTAAACAGGTCAACTACATGTTAAACAACAAAACTATAGATAGAAACAGATTAGGAATATGATAAACTGAAGCAGTAGGAAACACATTGGTTTGAGAACTTTGAATTTAAAATCAGAACATACCAGTAAAGAGAGTAAACACAAAATGAAGAACGGGAGAGTACAATAATTAGCCTTGGCTTGCATCCGGCTAATTTAGTAGCAATAGCAAGTAGCAAGTAGCAAGAAAGAGAGAGAGAGAGAGAGAGAAGAAAAGCTTTTAGTGTGAGAGAGAGTTTGAACTAATATCCATTCGTGTCTGAAGACTGAAAAGAGTGCGATATATATAGTAGTTTGAAAGCTAAGTAAAATAAGGTAAGAATCATAATTGTACAGTAATTATGGAACTCAGAATCAGCTAGAGTAAAATCAGTGCAAGTACTCCCTTAATTAAGGGAGTTAATTTCAAAAGGTAAAAGACAGGCAACAAATAAGGAAAGAGATTATATATGTAACTGGAGCATAACAAATAAGGAAATAATTTCAAACGGTGCAAGTATAAAGTAAGCAATTAGGGTTATGTTCATAAGGTTCTAATTAAGGAATCATCATAAGAATCAATTAACAGTGTAGTCAACCACATAATAGAGCAAGAAAATAACTTAGAGGTCGGAAATCAATAAAAGATATCATCACAGGAAATCAGTAAAAGGTATTAATCGCAAAAAATCGGGAATTCGAATAAAAGTAGTACTGATTATGGGAGATTACTACAAATTTCTGTGAATGAGCAAAAAAAACACAGTATAGGAAAGGAGAAATGAATCAAAAACTCTAATAAGCATAGTAGGGTAGAAATCACAGAAAATCAGGGATTTAACTAGAAAATAGTACTGGTTAGGAAAAAATACCACAAATTTCTGTCAATAAACAAAAAAACCTAATATAGGCGGGAGAAGCAAAATCATAAACCCTAATGAGCATAATAGGGTAGAAATCACATAAAATCAGGACATGTTCATGAAAAACAGGCATACATACAAATCAAACCAAAAAATGAGCGAAGACAGTCTCAGAATCCAAGATTAAAACCAAAAGAATTAGGGTTTTTAACATAGTTAATCAGATCAAAGGGAAAACCTAAATAAACCATTTAAACATAATAAAAATTATATAATAACACTTAAAATCACAGGAAAAGTCATTTTGAAAAAGGGGTTAAGAAACCCTAGTTATGAAGACGAAGAGGCGTTTTGAAAAATCAGAACGAATCTCATGAAAAACAGTAGAATAACTCATAATACTCTCAAATCTGTTACAGATCTAAAGAGTCAAGAGATAAATTAGGGTTTTGAGAGAGATAACCCCAGAGATGGAGAGATTTCGGCTTAGAAGCCATAGATTTAGTAAGAAAATAGGACGATCTTACTTAGACGGGCGCAAGGTGGCCTGAGACGGAAAAGACGGACCATAGGTGTGAGTGAACAGCCAACTGGTCCCTTGAGGACCTTATGGATGCAAGAAACCGGCCATGGATAGGGAGCCATAGAGGCTAGGGGCGGTGGTGGAACCACCATTAATACTGGCGAGCAGGAGCCATTGTTAGGCAGAGAGCTTGAGAGAGAATGAGAGAATGAGACGGCAGAGAGAATGAGAGAATGAGGGTTATGGGAGTATGGTCTTAGGTTAATTTAGGAAAGAACAGATCTGGTCCATTGATCAAAATTGATCAACGGCCCAGATTAAAATAGAAATTGTGTCAGATAGATTAATGGATTGGGCCCGGGTATTGGGCTAGCTTATTCAGGAATTTTTGGGTTGGTTTAATAAGGAGTGATTAATCAACTTAGGCTACAATTGAAATAGGCATGGGCTATTTGTTAAATACCTAGATAGTTTAATTAAAATAGTTTTATAAAATAATTACTAATTATAAATATGAATCATATGCATGGAAATAACTTAAAAATGATTATTTGATATTTAAAATATAAAAGGCTAATTTCTGGTAAAAAATAGTATAAAATTACATGCTTAGGCTATAATTGCAAAGTTATTGCAATTATAGCCAAAAGAAATCAATTTGGCCAGTTATGAAATAATTTGATCTTATTAGGACCATTAATAATAAATTAAATTAAGAAATGCCTTTTTATCATTTGTGATGCAATTTTGTAGTTATTATTGGAGATAAAATGTTGTACAAATTAAATAAAATATAGGAAAATTATTAAAAATACCAATTGCTACTAATGTATGATTTTGAGGGTATATATGCAATTAAGAAAAGCAAATTGCGAAAAATTGGGTATCAATAGTTTCCCCTCTTTACCCGGAAAGGATGAAAGAGTTGTCGGGTAATGATATGATGGCCAATTTTGACCGAGCGAAACGGTTTGAGAGATTTAGGTCGCACCCTGGCTTCTGAGCTGCCTACATAACCCTGGTTTTACACGAGTTAGGCTGTATGTAGTTCCGGATTCATCGGCGATATATGCCGGTGAAATCATCACAAGAACAGACACAACATCTAGGGATCAGTTAATGAATGATTTACGAGAGAAGTTAGGTTTGATACAGTTGAGGAACTGGAGCGATATCGCTTCTGCTGGGATAGCCGTTGCTCGCCGAGTTACCTGCAAATGAGAATAATACAAGCGTATATTATGCATAAATTTAAACATGATGCAGGTTCCCGTTGGACCATGAGAATTGTCTTTGGACGGTTAAGGATGACGTCCTCGGACCATGATGTCATGGGCCATGAATTGTTTGATGGGAGATTCGCAGGCCATGAAATGATGTTCTCGGGCCATGAAGATGGTTCCTCTGAACTATGACACCTTTGAATAATAATGCAAATTTGAGAGAGATCCTCAGGCCATAACATGGTGTCTTCCGGCTATGAGGATGATGCCGTTAGACTATGACGCCTTTGGACAAGTTGGCTATATTTCAGCCAATGAAATAAAATAATATGATGTCCACAAGACAGAGCTTAGTCTTTGGAACTGGAGGGCAGAGCTTAGCCCGAAAGAGGAACGAAGTAAATAATTCTTGAGAGACAGCGCTTAGAGTCGGTGAAAAAATAAATTGGAGGCAAAGCTTAGCCTCATGCAAGTATGGAGACGAAGCTTAATCTCATGCAAAGGAAGGCAGAGATTAGCGTTGTGCAGGTGAAGGTAGAGATTAGTCTTATGCAAGGGGAAGGCAGAGATTAGCCTTATGCAAATGGAGACAGAGCTTAGTCTCATGCAAATGAAGGCAAAGATTAGCCTTATGAATGGGAAGGCAGAGATTAGCCTTATGCGAATGGAGGTAGAGCTTAACCTTATGCAAGATGGAGACAAAGCTTAGTCTCATGCAGGGGAAGGTAGAGATTAGCCTTATGCAGGTGAAGGCAGAGATTAGCCCTATGCAAAGGGAAGGTAGAGATTAGCCTTATGCAAATGGAGACATAGATTAGTCTTATGCAAATGGAGACAGAGCTTAGTCTCATGCAAATGAAGGTAGAGATTATCCTTATGCAAGGGAAGACAGGGATTAGACTTATGCAAATGGAGGCAGAGCTTAGCCTCATGCAGGGGAAGGCACCGATTAGCCTTATGCAGATGGAGGCAGAGATTAGCCTTATGCAAAATGGAGGTAGAGCTTAGTCTCATGCAGATAGGAAGGCATCGATTAGGCTTATGTAGATGGAAGGCAGAGATTAGCCTTATGCTAGAGCTTATCCTCATGCAGATAGGAAGGCAGCGATTTGCCTTATGTAGATGGAAGGTAGAGATTAGCCTTATGCAAAATGGAGGTAGATCTTAACCCCATGCAGATAGGAAGGCAACCATTAGCCTCATTCAGATGGAGATAGAGCTTAGTCTCATGTAGATGGAGGCAGATCTTAGCTTCATGCAAGGGAAGACAAAGATTTGCCTTTATGAAAATTGAGGTAGAGCTTAACCTCATGCAAAATGCGGGACATAACTTAGTTCCATGCAAGACGAAGGCATATCTTAGCCTTATGCGGAAGAATAAATAGCAAATGGTAGCAGGATTTCTTAGCTGATAGAAGATTGCGGCATTGCGATTGTTGTGAGAATTATGACTACGGAGCATGTTATCCTTTGTGCTGATAGCAAATGTCGGCAAGTGCAATGTGACTTTGAACATGTTTGTTCTTTGTGCTGATGGCAAATTTTGGTATTTGCAACTGTGTTGAGATTTGTGTCTTTGAAGCGTGTTTTATTCTTTGTTCCTGCATCTAAAGAAAAATCGTAAGTTCTGGGGAAGGTTGATTCGTATCCCTGCTGGCTTTGCTTGACTTGCTCTGTTTTGTCTGATGATCCTGTTTATATCATTGGGGTAGTGTTTGCTAAACAAAGTTATTTTTTGAAGGTAAGCATGCATGACTTTGAAAGACATAGTATAAAATATATTTTAAGAAATTTAGATGAACCGACGACCGTGACACGGTTCAAGACATTGCAACCGCTCATGCTACGGAATTTTGAGGGTCCTCCTCAAAATTCTGCCCCAGTTATATGGGTTGGCGTCTTTGACCGCTGTGCATGCTGTGATCAGCTGAACTTGCTTTGAAATTTTGAGGGTCCTCCTCCAAATTCTGCCCCGATTTCAAATTGCGGGGGAAATGAGATTTTTATTGAATTGTTACCGAACCCATAGGGCTGCCTACGTATCCTCTCTTAAACGGGAATCAGGTCAGGCGTAGTTCAATTTACATCACTTGGGAAAAGCACAAAGAAGTACACATAGTATCGTTTGACTACATGTGAGTTGATTGGTTTTGGCCAGACTTCTCCGTCCATTTCTGCAAGTATAAGAGCTCTTCCTGTAAACACTCGGTGAACCATATACGGACCTTGCCAGTTAGGAGAGAATTTCCCTTTGGCTTCATCTTGATGCGAAAAGATCTTTTTCAACACCAGCTGCCCCGGTGTGAACTGTTTTGGCTTGACTCTTTTGTTGAAGATTCTGGTCATTCTGCTCTGATAAAGTTTTCAGTGGCACACTGAACTCATTCTTTTCCTGTCTGTGAGGGCTAGTTGCTCATAACGACTCTTTATCCATTCGGCATCGTTGAGCTCAGCTTCTTGCATGATTCTCAAGGAAGGGATATCTACTTCGGCAGGAATGACAACTTCCGTACCATAAACCAGTAAGTACGGGGTTGCCCCGGTTGATGTGCGGACTATGGTGCGGTATCCCAATAAGGAAAATGATAGCTTTGCGTGCCATTGTTTGTGTTTTTCTATCATTTTTCTCAATATCTTCTTGATGTTATTGTTGGCGGCTTCTACAGCTCCATTCATCTAAGGTCTATAAGCTGTGGAATTCTTGTGCTTGAGTTTGAAAGTACCGCACATGGCTTTCATCAGATCACTGTTGAGATTGGAGTTGTTGTCGGTGATGATTGACTCTGGAACTCCAAACCGACAAACAATACGGTTGTGGACAAAGTATGCCACGACGTTTTTAGTCACTGCTTTATAAGATGCTGCTTCGACCCATTTGGTAAAATAATCAATAGCTACTAAGATGAACATGTGTCCATTTGAGGCTGTAGGCTCGATCGGTCCAATGACGCCCATTCCCCAAGCGGAGAACGACCACTGTGAGCTTGTTGCATTGAGCTCATTTAGGGGTACCTTTATCATATCTGCATGTACCTGACATTGGTAGCATTTTCGAACATACTCGATGCAATCCGTTTCCATGGTCACCCAGAAGTAACCGTCTCTGAGTATCTTCTTGGCCAAGACGAAACCATTCATATGTGGGTTGCAGGTCCCAGCATGTATCTCTTCAAGTAGCTTGGAGGCTTCCTTTGCATCAACACATCTTAGTAATCCCAAATCGGGAGTCCTCCGGTACAGGGTTCCTCCGTTGTGAAAGAAACTGTTGGACAATCTCCGAAGCGTGCGTTTCTGAGTATGGTTTTCAAGCTTTGGGTATTCTCCCTTTGAAAAATACTCCTTGATATCGTGGAACCATGGTTTTCCATCTGCTTCATCTTCAACATGGGCACAATATGCCGACTGGCTATGGATCTTCACAAGAATAGGGTCAATGAAGTTCTTATCTGGATGTTGTATCATGGATGAGAGAGTGGCCAGTGCATCGGCAAACTCATTCTGAATTCTGGGGACGTGCCGAAATTCCATCTTCGTGAACCTCTTTCTCAATTCCTGCACATGGTGCAGATACGATAGTATCTTGGAATTCTTGGTAGCCCATTCTTCTTGTACCTGGTGTATTAGTAGGTCTGAGTCACCAATTACCAGCAGCTCCTGAATATTCATATCAATGGCCATGTTGAGCCCTAGGATGTAGGCTTCATATCTGCCATATTGTTACTGCAAGGGAATCTGAGTTTAGCAGATAACGGATAATGTTGACCGGTTTCCTATACCAGGACGCCTCCAATGGTGACTCCTTGGAAATTGGCTACTCCGTCGAAGAACATTCTCCAACCGTCATATATTCCGCAATGTCTTATCCTATGAACAACACTTCTTCATCGGGAAAATACGTTTTCAAGGGTTCGTATTCTCTATCCACGGGGTTCTCAGCAAGATGGTCTGCCAACGCTTGTCCCTTGATCTCTTTCTGAGTCACATAGACAATGTCGAACTCACTCAGCAGGATTTTCCACTTGTCTAGCTTGGCAGTGGGCATGGGCTTTTGAAAGATATATTGTAAGGGATCCATCCTTGATCTGAGATATGTTGTGTAGGCACATAAGTAATGCCTCATCTTCTGGGATACCCAGGTTAGAGCACAACAGGTATGTTCCAGTAGAGAGTATTGTGCCTCGTATTGAGTGAACTTCTTACTCAAATAATAGAAAGCATGTTCCTTTCTTCCTGTCTCGTCGTGCTGCCCCAGAACGCAGCTGAAAGCTCCATCTAGTACTGCAAGGTAGAGTAATAAGGGTCTACCTGGCTCTGGCGGTACCAAGACAGGCGGTATTGATAAGTACTCCTTGATTCTGTCGAAGGCCTTTTGACAATCCTCGGTCCATTTGGTTGCAACATCTTTCTTCAGCATCTTGAAGATTGGTCCACATATGACCGTGGACTGGGCTATGAACCGACTGATGTAATTAAGGCGTCCCAGGAAACTCATCACATCTATCTTGTTATTTGGTGGTGGTAACTCTTGGATAGCTTTGACCTTTGATGGATCCAATTCTATCCCTCGGCGGCTGACAATGAACCCAAGCAATTTTCCAGCAGGAACCGCGAATGCACACTTTGCGAGGTTTAATTTCAGGTTGTATTTCTGCAATTGGTTGAAGAACTTCCTCAGATCTGCTATATGGTCAGTGGCTTTCTTGGAATTGATAATGGCGTCGTCCACATATACCTCGATCTATTTATGTATCATGTCATGGAAGATAGTGGTCATAGCTCCCATGTAAGTGACCCCGGCATTCTTTAGGCCGAATGGAATCATCTTATAACAATAGACTCCCCACGGCGTGATGAAATCCTTTTGCTCAGCATCCTCCTCGTCCATCCAAATTTGATGGTAACCGGCAAAGCAGTCCACGAACGACTGAAGTTTGTGCTTGGCGCAATTGTCAATTAGGATGTGTATGTTTGGAAGAGGGAAATCATCCTTTGGACTGGCTCGGTTGAGATCCCGGTAGTCGACACAAACCCTAACTTTCCCATCCTTCTTAAGCACTGGTACGATGTTGGCAAACCATGTTGGGTATTCAACCACCCTGAGGACCTTGACGTTGATTTGCTTGGTAACTTCCTCCTTGATTTTCAGACTCATGTCTGACTTGAACTTTCTGATCTTCTGCTTTACCGGCGGGCAGAGGTTAGCAATTTGTGATCCACAATGGATGTACTTATCCCAGTCATGTCGTCGTACGACCATGCAAATATGTCTTCATACTCTTTCAATAATTGTGTGTATTCCTCCTTCTCTGACGGCGACAAATGGATGTTGTTGCGAGTTTCTTTGACGGTCTTTGAATCTCCCAGGTTGACGACCTCTGTTTCGTCCAGATTTGACTTAGGTCTGTTCTCGAAATCCTCAACTTCTCTGACAATTTCATCAGGTATGACATCCTCTTCTTCTGAATCGTTGTCCTATTGTTGCGTTGTCTCATTGCATGTCACAATCATTGGTTCATCAAGATAGGAAATAGTAATGTTGTATAGATAGAAGTAATGAAAGAAAATGGTAATAATAAATATTGATTCATTAAAACATAAGCAACTCTTTTGATAATTTAAACAAATGTTTTAGAACATTGGAGATCTTATTGAAAAATGGAAATGTGAAAGGAAATCATTAGCAAATGAAAATAGACAATGCTTGTTCAGCCTTGCTACCCCGGGACTCGTCGGGCCTTGGATGTTCTGACAGTCCAGTTCTTAAGGAATGATCCTTTTCTCACGGCTTGGATGGAAGGGCCTTCCTCTTCCTCCTCCTCAAAGATAACACAACAGTCCATGTCTTCATCTTCCATGAATAGATTCTTCAAGGCTGTTAGTGCTTCTTCTTCCTCTGACCCCCATATGATATCAGCCTGCTAGAAAGTATGCTCCGGATGTGGTATAGGCTGTTCCAACGTATAATAGGGACCAAACCATGGTGGCGACCAGTCGACGTACTCTTACCAAGTGTACTTGTATCACAGACCAAAAGTGGTTCCATGGCGCTTGAGCTGTATTGGCTTGGAGATTCCCTGAAGATTCTTGCTGAGTCCTTTGCCAAGTTCATATCCGCTCCAATTCATTATGCTTTCAATCTTACTACTCCACCACTTGTCCTTTTCTATTGTATTGACCAGCTCTATGTGTTGGTAAGTTTCTCCGCCCAGCCTTCTTCTACCTTCAATCACCGGGATGGTCTAGCGGCTATAGATAGGGTTGCGTCCATCTCCATGGATGATTACTTCCCGGTGGATCCATTCATATTTCACTACCTGATGCAATGTTGAAGCCACAACCCCGGCGGCATGTATCCATGGCCGTCCCAATAACAGGTTGTAGGACACAGATATATCTATCACCTGAAATTCAACTTCGAACCATGTAGGTACCATTTGCAGACAAAGACTGATTTCCCCAATGGTAGACCTCTAAAAACCGTCAAAATCCTTTACGTTCATGGACCCTTCTCTTATTTTGTACAATCCCTTGCCCAATTTCATGAGTGTCGTCAATGGGAAGATGTTGAGGCTGGATCGCCCATCAATCAGAACCCTGGTGATAAAGTAATCCTCGCATTGCACAGTGATGTGTAGTGTCTTGTTGTGACTTAACCCTTCAGGCAGCTCGTCTTCGTGGAAAGTGATCTTATGACTTTCCAGCACCTGTCCTGCCATGTTGGCCATTTCTCCACGGGTGATGTTATTAGGCACATATGCTTCGTTCAACACTCTCATCAAAGCATTCATGTGCGTCTCCGAATTCTGCAGCAATGACAGAATGGATATCTGGGCCGGAGTTTTGTTCAGCTGGTCGATGACTGAGTATTCTTTGGCATGTACCTTCCTCCAAAGATCATCTGGGCCTATCTCAATGATGGGTGGCATGTTGGAAGCCTATTTGGTGGACTCTGCCAAGTGTTCAGGTGTATAGACCCTGCCGGTCCTAGTCATCCCCTGCGCATCAACAACTTCTTCTATCTTGGTTTTACTTCTCCTTCTAGCCTCAGCCACGTAATCCCAAGGTACAAAATTAGTGTTGAAATGAGGCGTAGTTGACACTGTCATTGTTATAGGTGTGGCTACATTTACCTCAAACGGGACGGGCAAAGTGGCAGGTGGCATTACTTTGACCTCAAACGACACAGGTGCATCTGCAGGTGGTGTTGCTTCAAACTCAAATGGGACTGACGTAGCTTCCTCGACATCTCCTGAGTGCTGAATCTGTACTATGATATGATTAAGGGTGACTGCTGGTTTCTTTGGGTCATCGCCTTCTATGATCAACCCGATCGACCCCTCTGGGTCCCATTCTTCCTCTATCTCTATCATGTTGATGCCTCCACCCCTATGGTCTGGGAGCGGATTGTCGGACATTGGGAGTATCTTCCTTTGATTGAATGATCTTATTATCAATCAGAGACTGAATCTTATCTTTCAGTGAGTGGCATTCATCAATTGTATGTCCCTTCATGCCGGAATGGTATGCACATGTTTTATTTGGATTGACCCACTGGGACGGATTTTCTGGGGTCAAAACAGGGATATGAGTAACATAACCAGCATCTTTTAATCTTTCGTACAACTGGTTAATAGGCTCAGCAATGGTAGTATATTGCTTGGGTGGCCTGAGGTCAAAATTGGGTCGAGGTCTTGGGAAATGTTGGCGAGCAGGGGGTGACTAGAAGTGAGATGGTTGAGAGTTGTATGCATGATAAACAGGGGCTGGTTGGGAATATCTAGGAGATGTGGGTTGATAAGTAGGTGGGGGAGATGGCTGATATGTCGGTGCTGACTGATATGTAGGCGAGGGTGTTTGGTATGTGAGTGGAGAGGTTCGATATGTCAATGGGGATTTGGGTCCCTGTGCAACCATTACGGCTCCCATGCCTTTCTTCTTGGATATGCCACCAGACTGCAGGGCCTTGTTTGGCTTATAGTGCTTCAACATTAGTAACCATACCGCTCTTAATCCCTTCTTCAAAGAATTTGTTCATTTGTTCTTCATTTAGGGCAGGCTTAACCTTGGCTGCTTCAGATCTCCAGCGAGTGGCATACTCGCGAAAAGTTTTGGTGGGCTTCTTCTTAAGGTTCAAAATGTAGAACACGTCTGGTGCATTCTCTGTATTGAACCTTAACCGGTCCATGAAGTTTGATGCCATGTTCACCCAATTGGGCCATTTCTTAGGGTCTTCGCTGATGTGCCAAGACAAAGCATCTCCCGTGAGGCTCCTCATGAATAACTTCATATGAATCTTCTCATCTCTTCCCACTCCAACAAATGTATCACAATAGGTCCTCAAATGGACCCTAGGATCACCTCTGTCGTCGAACAACTCAAACTTAAGAGGTTTGTAACCCTCTGGTAGTTCGACATCGGGCTGTATGCAGAGATCTTCATAGTTCAACCCTTCAACACCCTTACTTACTTCAATGCCTTGGACTCGGCTGTCACGCCCCAAAACTGAGGGACGACACCGGCGCCTAACCGAGTGACCCGGTCAAGCAAGGTTGATTAGCCTTTCCTACCCGACTCGTTCCTCCCGGTGTTTACAGCATACATTATTTACACGAGGTATGAAGAGATAAATCAAAAGCATATATACGTTAATAACATTAAGTCCATTTTCCTCTTTCACCATTACCAAAGCTAGATTCTAAAACATACATACTAATTACAATATTCAAGATACAGAATCACGATTACGATTAAATCCAACAACTACCCAAAATATATATATACACAACCCACATAAGTGTCTACGGAGCCTCTAATAGTATGGATAAATGAACGTAGACCTGCCGGCGACAAGTCCCCAGCTATACTTTAAAAAGGGACAACATGTAAAAGGAGATCAACATGTAACTACACACGGCCCCGGGAGGAAATAGGGCTCACCAGAACTGCTGAAGGGAGGAGGAGAAAGCACCACTATCGTCGATCGGCGCTACCTGCTACAGAACCACCTACATCTATTTAAAAAGATGCAACGCCCCCCACAAAAGGGACGTTAGTACCATTGAATAGTACTAGCATGTATGAAAAAACCCTATGCTAGATAGGATAAACATCAACAGGAAATGATACAAATAGAGACATAATATAACAATTCACCGAGGTAAGGGAAAACACAAACAAGAGTCACTATGTTTCTTATCCCGTTTTGCCATCTTTAGGTTAATATTATTTTACGTTCAAGTATTATTATTATTACTAAACCACCGTGTTGTTGTGACACGGATTCCGGTACCGGCCCGGCCGGCTAAGCCATCCTAGGTGAGGCACCAAAAACATCATATCTCATATCATCACCGTGGCATTTTCACACGGCGTCCGGTCACAGTCCGATCGGCTGGGCCATCTCAACTGAAACTGTGAGGCAATAATCAACATCATATCTCAATTTCACACCTCCATGTGTACGACATGGAGTCCGATCCCGGCTCGATCGGCTAGGACATCTCACCCTAGGACATCACCCATCATTTCTTTGATCTTTTAGTTCCCTTTTATCATTTTCCATCTTTTGATTCACATCTCATATCATTTCACTCTTGTGATTCATATTTCATATCATTTCAATCCTTTGATTCATATTTCATATCATTTCAATCCTTCACACCTACCACAACCATCACATAAGAGGATTTGCACACGTAGTAAAACAAGGAGCGTAATGATCACAAGTCATACCCTTAAATAGCATAATGATATGGGTGTAACATAGAACGACATAGAAGCAAGAATTTCCCAACTTGACACATATGGCACATAAATTCCATAGAAAATCAAACAAGAGAATCATACCCGGAAAGTGAACACCAATAGGTTTAACCTATGAAGATTAGAGTTAGCCATACATACGTCGATTTGGGATTTTTCCTTAGATTTCTACCACAATTCACCGGACCTTCTAGCACCTTCAATCTAGTTCACAATGTGGCATAATTGAACATAGAAATAGGAATAATGATCATGCCTTGGAGTCACTTGAGCATTCTATCAAACACTAGGTGTTCCTCTAGATTAAATGGCCTCTTTTTAGTAAAAGATTACTCTAACCCATTTCCCTTCACGAGATTATGACTAGTTTGTTACATGCATTCAAGATTCCTACCCCCGTATTCATGAACTTACCTAACCATGTTTCATTTTAACAAAAAATCTGGAAATTAAGGTTGATGGGGTAGAAGCTTACCTCTTGTGGTGAAGAAAATGGTGTCCTACTCGATCAATTCCAGGCCTTAGCAGTGATGGAGGATCAAATTGATGAAGTTGGGACTCTCTCTCACTAGAACCCACTCTCTCGTCTCTCTATTTTATCAGAAAATGGTTAAAATTATGAGGGATGGGTGTTAAATTAGGCTGGGGGTCGGGTTTTAAAAATTAGGAAATAGGAGCCCCATGCAGGTTTTCGATCCGGAATGCGATCGCTTTTCGGTTATGCAGTCTGCAAACCTTCTGCATTATTGGCCTTCAGCTGGGCCAAAAAGAGAAGGAATCTGCCCGGGTATGCGGAAACTATGCGGTCTGCATACCTGTTATGCGATCGCATAGTGGACCGCAGATCCGCACCAACTTGCAAAAATCCTATCCTCATGTCCGGGGATATTTTTAACTCCAAAAAGGTATGATTTACGAATTTCTATAGTTATATCAACATGGGGATCTATCCGGGCATCATTTTTTGTTAAGAATTCTACGGGCCTTTACATCCTCCCCCGCTTAAGATCATTCGTCCTCGAATGAGGATTGGGGAATTACTTGGGTTTGAAAATACAATATGCCAACCCCCAATTTTCACTAACTCCGATTTTCCCTAAGAAAATTGCCAGAGTTTCTTTTGTAATTAGACCTATCCACCTGTCAAAAGATCCCCCGAAACACACTTCAACGAATTCCACATAATTCAGTTACTTCAACAAATTCCACATAATTCAGTTAACACAATAACACACAAATGTAGTACCAATTAAGGATTCGCAAGAGAACGGGGGATTAGGGGAGTGGGGTGGCTCTACACAATATGACATGTAATGCAATTATTTAGAGATAATCAACTTCATAAACAACTACCTAACTTATTCAAACAAATGGGGGTACTTCTTTTTCATTCCATTCTCCGCTTCCCATGTGGCTTCCTCGACTTGTTGATTCTGCCATAACACTTTAACCGAAGCAATTTCCTTGTATCTCAACTTACGAACCTGCCTATCCAGAATAGCAACCGAACTTCTTGATACGATAACTCTTCATTAACTTCGATGGTTTCCACCGGCACGATGGCAGACAGGTCTCCAATCACTTTCTTTAACATGGACACATGAAATACCGGGTGCACCAATGACATTTCAGGGGCAACTCCAGCCTATATTCCACCTTTCCTATCCTTTGAGTGACCCTATAGGTCCCGACATATCTCGGATTTAATTTCCCTTTCTTTCCAAACCGCACGACCCCCTTCATGGGAGATGCCTTCAAGAACACCCAATCATTTTCTTGGAACTCTAAATCCCTGCGACGATGTCCGAATAGGATTTCTAACGGCTCTGAGCAGTTTTCAACCGCTCCTTTATGATTCTAACCTTCTCCATGGCTTGATGCACAAGATCCGGTCCCAACAGTTCGGCCTCTCCAACCTCGAACCACCCAATCGGAGACCTATACCTCCTACCGTACAAAGCCTCAAATGGGGCCATCTGAATGCTGGCGTGGAAACTGGTGTTGTAAGAAAATTCTATAAGTGGAAAATGATCATCCCATCTACCTTTAAAATCAAGCACACAAGCTCGCAACATGTCCTCAAGTGTCTGGATAGTCCGTTCTGCTTGTACATCAGTCTACGGGTTGAAGGGTGTGCTGAGATTTACCTGCGTTCCCAAACCTTTCTGAAATTTCTTCCAAAAGTTAGTTGTGAATTGGGCCCCTCGATCCGAGATAATGGAAAGTGGAGTTCCATGGAGCCTGCCTATTTCTTTGATATACAACTGAGCGTATTGTTCTGCAGTGTCGGTGGACTTGACCGGCAAGAAATCAGCTGACTTCGTGAGCCGATCCACTATTACCAAAATTGAGTCAAACTTGCACGGAGTGCAGGGTAACCCTACCACAAAATCCATACTGATCATCTCCCATTTCCACATTGGTATTTCTATAAGATGTGCCAACCCAGCGGGCCTCTGATGCTCGGCCTTCACTTGCTGACAGTTCGGGCACTTAGCCACAAAGTCCGCCACACCCCTCTTCATACAATTCCACCAATAAACTTCCTTGAGGTCGTGATACATTTTTGTAGAACCTGGGTGTATGGAATATCTAGAATTGTGAGCCTCTGCCATCATCCTCTCCCGAAGGTCATCCACATCCGGAACACATATCTCTCTTTGCACCGCAAAACACCGTCATCCTTGCTAAGTGAAAAAGTTGTGGTCCTGTGATTAAGAATTCCCTCCCTTAGGCGTGCCATTGCTGGATCATTGAATTGTTTTTCCATAACTTCAGCCACAAGCAAATATTCAGGTCCGTTATGCGCCACAACATTCCCTTCGTCTGAGGCCGTAAAACAAAGCCCTAGACTGGCCAACTGGTAAACCTCTCGAGGCAAAGGCCTCTAACCTACTTCTAAGTGAGCCAAACTACCCATGGATTTCAGACTAAGAGCGTCTGCCACCACATTCGCTTTCCCTGGATGGTACAAGATATTCATATCATAATATTTGAGCAATTCCAACCATCTCCTCTGCCTTAAGTTTAATTCCTTCTATTTGAATAGATACTGGAGACTCTTGTGGTCTGTGAACACATCCACATGGATCCCATAAAGATAGTGCCCCCGACAACTGCTGCATGCTCCAAATCATGCGTCTGATAATTCTTTTCGTGATTCTTAAGTTGCCTTGAAGCATAAGTTATAACCTTACCGCATTGCATTAACTCACTCCCCAGACCAACCATTGAAGCATCACAATATACCACAAACCCCTATGTACCCTCTGGCAAGGTCAACACCGGCGCCGAAGTCAATCTTGATTTCAATTCCTGGAAATTCCTTTCACAAGCATCGCACCACTAGAACTTGACCGTTTTCTGTGTCAGCTTAGTCAATGGGGAGGCGAGAGTAGAGAATCCTTCCAAGAACCTCCGATAATATCCAGCTAAACCCAAGAAACTGTGAATCTCTATCGGGGTCGTTGGTCTAGGCCAATCCTTCACAACTGCGATCTTTTGGGGATGAACCTGAATCCCTTCCCTGGAGACAACATGGCCCAAAAAGGTAACTGATTCTAGCCAAAATACGCATTTTGAGAACTTTGCATACACTTGGTGCTGATGAAGAGTCTGCAGAACTGCCCTGAGGTGATTAGCATGATCTTCCTGACTTCGCGAATAAACAAGGATATCATCGATGAAGACTATCACAAAAGAGTCAAGAAATGGCTTGAAGACCCGATTCATAAGGTCCATGAAAGCTGCTGGGGCGTTGGTTAGCCCTAAAGACATTACCAAGAATTCAAAGTGCCCATATTGAGTCCTGAAGGAGGTCTTAGGAATACCCTGCTCCCTGATCTTAAGTTGGTGATACCCGGACCGCAAATCAATTTTCGAGAAGAACCTAGCACCTTGCAATTGGTCGAACAAATCATCAATCTGAGGCAATGGTTATTTGTTTTTTATTGTGACCTTGTTGAGTTGCCGATAGTCAATACACATCCGCAGCGATCCATCTTTCGTTTTGACAAAAAGAACCGGTGCGCCCCAAGGCGACACACTTGGCCGAATGAAACCCTTTTCTAGAAGATCCTTCAACTGCTCCTTTAACTCCCTCAATTCCGTTGGCGCCATCCTGTATGGTGGAATAGATATTGGCTGCGTGTCTGGCAATACATCAATCCCGAAATCGATCTCTCTATCTGGTGGGATCCCAGGAAGCTCATCCGGAAAAACATCAAGGAATTCATTCACAATAGGCACGGACTTGGGAGCAGGCACAACAGAAGTGGTGTATGCAACCCGGACCAAATGGTAGATGCACCCCTTTCTCATCATTTTTGATTCCTTAAGGTAGGAAATAAACCTACCTCTTGGCAAAATATTATTCCCCTCCCACTCAATAGCTGGTTCATTAGGAAACTCAAGCCCCAAAATTCTGGTTCGATAGTCGAGTTTAGCAAAACATGAATAGAGCCAATTCGTCCCTATTATTACATCAAAATCAACCATCCATATCTCAATAAGATCGGCCCTGGTATCCTGACCACACACCGTGACAACACAATTCCTATAGACTCGCGCGACCGTAATAGATTCACCAACCGGAGTCGACACCGAGAAGGGCTCTTGAAGTTGTTTTGGTTCTATCCCAAAACTTGAAGCAATAAAGGAGTAACATATGACAAAGAAGACCCGGGATCAATAAGGGCATACACATCAAGAGATTGAACAGTCAGAATACTTGTGACGACATCTGGAGAAGCCTCTGCACTCTGACGACCACTCAGGGCATAGAACCAGCTGGGACCTCCCCGACCCCGTGCACCACCCCTAGCTGCACCACGCCCTACTGATGCTAGAGGGCCTCGGGCTGGAGGGCATGCTGAGGATGTAGCATCTGAAGAACTAGATGGCTGGGTGATTCCCCAACCCGCTCCCTGGCTGGATGAACAACAGTCTCTCTGAATATGGCCTCTCCTCCCACACCCATAACATAATGGCATGTCCAGGTGGCAGAGCCCTGAATGCCACTTCCCACACTTAGGACAGAGGGTCCTCTGCTCCTGCTGGAAACTCCCTCCTGATCGACCCTGATGGTGGAACCTCCTACTACCTGGACCGGGCCCAAAGCGACCTCCATGCTGATGATTGTGCCCTGATGGCGGGGCACTAGCTGAAGACTGAGCATAAGACTGGGATGGCCCTGATGACCCTCTCTCAAAGACTGGTCTCCCACCTCCAAATGAACCCCCAGGGTTGCCCGCTGACCGGGTCCTACTACTACCTTCTCGATCCATCCTTAGCTTCAACTTCCGAGCCTCTGTAGCCTGGGCGAATCCTACCATCTTCCCATAATTCATGTTGTAATGTAGAGCAACTGTACTAGCTTCATTGACAACCAAGGTACCAAGACCGTGCACAAATAGACGAACCCTAGCCTAAATAGTCGGCACTATGTGGGCAGCATACTTGGACATGTGCACGAACTCCATATGATACTCCCACACGCTTCTACTACCTTGTTTGAGGACATCAAACTCTGAAGCATGGGCTGCCCTAGTCTCGGCTGGCAAGAAATGGTCCATGAAAGCATCTGCAACCTCACCCCACCTCGCCGGAGGGCTCCCCTCCACACGAAAATCCTCCCACATTCTCGAACCATGAATATGCCGCTCCCTTCAAGCGATAGGAGGCAAACCCTAATCCCTCTGTCTTAGTAGCACGCATGACTGAGAGGGTCTTGTACTTCTCGTCGATGCAATGTTGAGGATCAGCCTCGGGGTCAGTACATGTGAACTCTGGAGGGGCTAGTTGAAGATACATGTTAACCCTGGAACCTGAGGAATCCCCTTGACCTCTAGAGGATGTGGGCCTGAGAGTCCACCAATTGTGTCAACATATGAATAGTTCCCCTAAGGTCCCCATCAGAAATACCGGGATCGGAAGTTGGGGCCGGAGGAGGATCAGGAATATCAGCGGGAGGGATTATGACACCCTCCGCTGGAGCAAGAATTGGAATGGTCTGGCCTAGAACGGAGGAGTCAGGCTGGTTCATGGTCGGGGAATAATTCTCACCTGCACCATCAGATCGGGAATTTATGGCCACTCCTGGGGTGGAATTGGCCTCTAGGCCGAGTCGAGCTTTCTTCCTGGGTGCCATTTACTAAAAGTTGAAACAATGCATGAGTTAGAGAGAAACAACCTCACTTTTCACTTCATCGCACGATACAGAATAACAATGAAGGGTACTATTTCTAATTGTCCATGCAGCCCCCTAATTATAGATGTGGTCGACAACACACCGATAAGAAGGGCTCTACTAGACACAGCTCCGATACATCCTATGACACTTTTAAAACCTTAGGCTCTGATACTAAGTTTGTCACGCCCCAAAATCGAGGGACGGGACCGGCGCCTAACCAAGTGACCCGGTCAAGCAAGCCTGATTAGCCTTTCCTAAACGACTCGTTCCTCCCCGTGTTTATAGCATACATTATTTACATGAGGTAGGAAGAGATAAATCAAAAGCATATATACATTCATAACATTAAGTCCATTTTCCTCTTTCACCGTTACCAACGTTAAATATTCTAAAACATACATACTAATTACAATATTCAGGATACGGAATCACGATTATGATTAAATCCGACAACTACCCAAAATATATATATACACAACCCACATAAGTGTCTACAGATCCTCTAAGAGTATGGAGAAATGAACATAGACCTGCCGGCAACAAGGCCCCGGCTATACCTCAAAAAGGGACAATATGTACAAATGAGATCAACATGTAACTACACACAGCCTCGGGAGGAAATGGGGCTCACCAGAATTGCTGAAGGGAGGAGGAGAAAGCACCACTATCGTCGATCGACACTACCTGCTACAGAACCACCTACATCCATTTAAAAAGATGCAGCGCCCCTGGCAAAAGGGACGTTAGTACCATTGAATAGTACTAGCATGTATCAAAAAACCCTACTCTAGATAGGATAAACATCAACAGGAAATGATACAAATAGAGACATCATATAACAATTCACCAAGGTAAGAGAAAATACCAACAAGAGTCATCATGTTTCTTATCCCATTTTGCCATCTTTTGGTTAATATTCTTTTAAGTCCAAGTATTATTATTATTACTAAACCACCGCGTCGTTGTCACACAGAGTCCGGTCTTGGCCCGACCGGCTAAGCCATCCTAGGTGAAGCACCAACAACATCATATCTCATATCATCACCGTGGAATTTTCACACGGAGTCCGGTCACGGTCCGACCGGCTAGACCATCTTAACTGAAATAGTGAGTCAATAATCAACATCATATCTCAATTTCACACCTCCATGTGTACGGCATGGAGTCCGATCCCGGCCCGATCGACTAGGCCATTTCACCCTACGACATCACCCATCATTTCTTTGATCTTTTAGTTCACTTTTATCATTTTCCATATTTTGATTCACATATCATATCATTTCACTCTTGTGATTCATATATCATATCATTTCAATCCTTCACATCTACCACAACCATCACATAAGAGGATTTGCACACGTAGTAAAAGAAGGAGCGTAATGATCATAAGTCATACCCTTAAATAGCATAATGATATGGGAGTAAAATAGAATGGCATAGAAGCAAGAATTTCCCAACTTGACACATAAGGCACATAAATTCCATATAAAATCAATCATACCCGGAAAGTGAACACCAATAGGTTTATCCTATGAAGATTAGAGTTAGCCATACATACCTCGATTTTGTATTTTTCCTTAGATTTCTACCACAATTCACCGGACCTTCTAGCACCTTCAATCTAGTTCACAATGTGGCATAATTGAACTTTGAATTAGGAATAATGATCATGTCTTGAACTCACTTGAGAATTCTATCAAACACTGGGTGTCCCTATCTTCATAGGATTCCTACCCCTATCTTTAATCTAGAGGGATTACTCTAACCCATTTCCCTTCACTAGATTATGACTAGTTGGTTACATGCATGCAAGATTCCTACCCCTATCTTCATGAACTCACCTAACCATGTTTCATTTTAACAAAAATCTGGAAATTAAGGTTGATGGGGTAGAAGCTTACCTCTTGTGGTGAAGAAAATGGTGTCCTACTCGATCGATTCCAAGCCTGAGCAGTGATGTAGGATCAAATTGATGAAGTTGGGACTCTCTCTCACTAGAACCCACTCTCTCCTCTCTCGATTTTATCAAAAAATGGTTAACATTAAGAGGGATGGGTGTTATATTAGGCTGGGGTTCGGGTTTTAAAAATTAGGAAATAGAAGCCCCGATGAAGGTTTGCGGTTTGAAATGTGATCGCATTCCGGTTATGCGGTCCGCAAACCTTCCGCATTATTGGCCTTCAGCTGGGCCAAAAAGAAAAGGAATCTGCCAGGGTATGCGGCAACTATGCAGTCCACGTACCTGTTATGCGATCGCATAGTGGACCGCAGATCCGCACCAACTTGCAAAAATCATATCCTCAAGTACGGGGGTATTTATTTTCACTCCAAAAAGGTTTTATTTACGAATTTCTATAGTTATATCAACATGGGGATCTATCCGGGCATCGTTTTTAGTTAAGAATACTATGGGTCTTTACATCGGCTAGTCAGTTTATTAAGTTCTTCAGCCAAGTTCTTAATAAGCATATCCTTCTCACTGGATTCGGGTGTGTAAGAAATGGGTTGGGTGGAGTGAGGTAGATGGGGTTGTTATGATGTCCTGGTGCCTGGGCGTAAAGGTGGTCATTTGTGGAGTTTTGTGGTTCAGGGATGATTAGTGGGGTGTTTCCGAGACTGTGGCAAGTGTTGCATTGTGGTGGAATAGTTGGATTTTTCGGTGGAGTTGTATGGTGGTGAGTTGTGGGAGGGTTTTGTTTGTTTGGGGTATTCTGAGGAGGCATAGGATTTTGGGTGTTTGTATGATTGACGTCTGGAACACTAAGTGAGAAGGATAGATTTTCCGAATTCCGGACATGTTCAAGCTCCCCTTGGAGCTTAAATAACCTTTGCTCGAGTTGTGACATAGCATCGTTCTGGACCTGAGTACCTTGGCTGTCAGAAGCTTCTGTTCGTTCAGCTGTTACTGTGTTTTCCTTTCTGATATTGCTCAAATCTTCCATTTTGCCTTTGCCTTTGCTTTTACCCTTAGGTAGTCTAGGAGGAGGAGAGAGTGGAGGGCCCCTGGATCTTGTGTAGTATGATGATGATGCCAGAATGCACGAACCAACCTTTGGGGAGGGGAATAATCAAAAGAAAGAAAACAAAAGCAAAAACAAAAAGGTAGCCAAGTCAGTGAGGATCATGAGAAAATATTGCAGTATTTAAACACATATTGCAGGAGTATAAAGAGGGTCCTAATTTGGGAGCCTCGTTGTGCCCCATGTAGATGCCAAAATTTCTCATTTCATTAATATAAATAGACGAATCCAAAACGACACTAAAATAATAAGGAGGAAATAAAGTCACTTAAGGGCCATTGGCCTTATTACATTGATAAAAGCAGAAAGGATATCCTATCCTACTTGGTCCCAGAAGGAGCTTCCTCAGATTCGGCATCCTTGATCCTATCGAACAAATTCCCTAGCTCACGCAGTCCCAGCAGCAGGTACGCTCTGGCCAGGTGCCCTCCTTCATTTCCCTCTTGATAATATTACCTTCCATCTTCCTATTGGAACGGATGGCCATGTCTTTCCATTCTTCGATAACCTTTTGTTAGTTTCATGTATCTCCCGGTGCTCATTCTCAGAGTCGTGGATCCTTTTGCGTAGATTGTTGTACTTGACCTGAGCCTCGGCATTCTCGTCTATGCTTCTGTGGCCTAGGCTGATTCTTGTCCTCACTAACCCATCCAAGTCGTCTTCTAACCACGCCGTATAGAAGGATGCACATCCTGTGTGGTACCTGTCTGGTTCAATTGTGTTCTTCTCCATTATGATCTTGCAGTGCCACATGTGTTGGGCTTGGCACTTGTAGGGAACATCATCATCCTGGAAGTCATCTCGGAAATGGCTCATCTTATCAATCCTCGGCGCAACTTGCTTCCTTCCTGCTTGTCTCATGACCCGGAGAGCAACGTAAGGATATATATCTCTCAACCCGATCAACACTAGGTGTGGTGCATCACTGGACCTGATGATGAATTCGTCCGTTTGAAACCACTCGAACATCCACTGTACCTGCTCCTCGGTTAGGTTATCACAGAATTCTACCCACTCCTTGGTGGTCTCTGGCTGAGCAAATCTGTCGGGTATATATGTCATCCGCTTGGGGTGATGGAAAGAAATTTGATCGTTCCATTCCCTTCGCAAAAATTCTTGATGGTACTGGCCCTTTTGGAGGTGTTCTAAGAGCCATAGTTGCAGCAACAGGTTGCAACCCTCAAAATGCTTAGCTCCTTTTTGACAGCGTTCCAAGGCTCGGTAAATGTCTGATATGATCATCTGGACAATGCTAAAGGCTTGCCCGTCAATCCCCTCCATCAAGGCCTTGGTTACCATGGCTAGCCTAGTGTGAATCCTTTACTTCTTTGTTGGAAACACGATGAACCCCAGAAAGCAGACAATGAATACAAATACCCTACGGTGGATATGACCCAGAGAAGTGATGGTGAACTCATCATGGTAGGTACGGTACGACTTATTGTGCCCGTATCTTTCATATAAATACTCGAAGGGTATGTATGACTATTTCAAACACTCCAACTCAGCATTCTTTTTCAACCCCATCATTTTCAGGGAACCTCTGCCCGTGCGGTTCTCGGGCACCAACAACCCAGGGGTCTCCCAAACTAACCCAGCAAGTCCTCCTATCTCTTCTAACAGTGGTGTCATCTCAATACACCCAAAGCGAAATACGGCTCTTTCGCTATCCCAAAATAAGGTGGCAGCCTCGATCAACATGTTGTTGGATTGGATGTCCAGAAGTGAGGGTAGATTGCCCAGGTACTTCTTGACATGTTTCTTATCACTGGAGGGAAGATTCTCCCGCCAATTCAGGAGCATGGGAGGGATATTGCTAACCGTACCGAATTTGGGGACCTCGTGCCTCATTTTCTGCAAGACTAAAATAGTTAGGCCCTTACCCCCGCCAGAATTGACTATTTATACAATTATGATTAGCATATAAGAATTTAGTTCTCCAAATAAATGCACATAACGTGATTGAGTCTGTTGGGATTATGAAAACCCCGGTGGACTTTGGACAAGGTTGTCCTAAAGGGTTATTGTGCGGACGACACATTAACCCGGCTAGGTTTGACCATGATGCATGCACAGTATAACAGAGTAAGGTTTCTATGGGGTTTTAGACTGGTACCCTTGAGCGGACTACTCAAGGGGGAAGGCACGAAACCATCGACTGCACCGTTTATCGACTAGTTTTACTGCAAATAACCCTTTCTGAATTTAAGGGTGATATAAAATATGAATAGCGCAACCACTCATCAAGCGTTGCTATAGGATTTGAGTTGGCATGAGTGGAATATGATGTTGAGCATGATTATGCAATAATCACATCAATGCAATACCCGATAATCACTCCTCAATGAGGGGCTACACGTGGCATTAGCGCACTGGTCATCATATCCATGTCTACACATTACCCCACCCCCTAGAGGTTATTAAGAGAGTTTATTTAATGAACTCTAAGTGTGTTGTTACCCTTCCCTTCTTAACGGTCCCGGAGGAATTTTAGGACCTCTAAGTATAGGCAGTTCTAGACAGACTCCTATGGTGTTTAAAGGGAGAAAATTCTAAGTGACATACAAGAACAAGTAGGAATTAAGAGATAAATATAGGAAGAAATAGTTAAGAGGCCCAGGTTTACCTCCACACATAATTCACATAAGCAACACGTCTCAAACACAAACTAGAACAATTTTTATTAGAGAAAAGACCTAAACAAGATATCTTAGTAGATGTCAATGCACAGAAATATGCAACTTTTGTTTTTATAAACTCTATAGTAGGATCCTAATCAGTTTGCCTACTGATTTTAAAACTGTAAGTTGTTAAGCAGAAAACACAAACGAGAACAGTTCTCCAGTTTTATACAGACCGGTTACCTAAGGCTCGCCTAGGCATGGGATTATGCATAATAGTTGCAGAATCATTAACAGTTCAAGAGTTGTTTTGCCTAAAGCATGCTGAGAATACAAGGATTATTACCAGTTTTATTTGAAACAAGACGATCATATGTGAGACTATTTTTACATCTTTTATAATCAGTAGTTTAACTAGGCGTGGCTAAGCAAATGCAAACAGAGTGCCTAATGATTTCTAAATGCACAGAAACGATAGCTTTTATGACAATGATTTTAACTTAACAGAATTCCTAAAGCATGATCTCTAAATGCACAAAAGAGTTACAGAATTGTTAAGACATGATTTCAGGATGTGCAGGAGTAACAACTCTTATGTTAATGCTGTTTATTAACCTAAGAGCAGGATTTCTAAGTGATGATCATAAACATGTATTAGTATCAAATAAGATGATGAAGAAGTATACATGAAACCTAAGAACATGATATCGAGTGCATGACATGATTTGAAGGTATTGGTCCTAAAGCAGGGATTCTAGTGCAAGTATAAATAAGGTAAATCCTATAGCATGCTTTCTACCCCAATGATAATGACAGAAATATATAGCTACCCTCCCCATTTCACTTTCCATCCCCAATATTCGTTTACAAATAATTATTACACACCAGCTGAATAAATTACATAAGTAGATAAAGGAAAAGAAGAAGTTACACTATAGGGAGCCTGAAGTAGGCCCAAATTCTCATAGCCTCAAATGCCCAAGTATTTCATAGCCTTTGTCATGTCTGGGTGTGTCATAGTTCCCTAAGGACCTCAAGGGATCCCGGGCAGTGCTCACACCCATATTTTATAACCAGAATTGAGTAAGTGCAGTGTGGAAGAGCCAGCCCCAGTGCATCAGAGTTCAGAGGGATCTCACAGGAATCCCAAAGCAGTCACACACTGGAGGGGCAGAACTTAAGGACCTAAGAATAGAGTGAGAGTGCTTGACATAGTTTTGAGAATGTTTGATAGGAAAACAGTATTTGAATCAAACTCAATTGAAATAGTTTTATAAAATAGGAGAGTTGTTCAGTAAAATACAGTTTTTGACAAGAGTTGTGTAAAATAAGGTAAGAATCAGAATTGTACAGTAATTATGGAACTCAAAATCAACTTGAGTAAAATCAGTGCAAGTACTCCCTTAATTAAGGGTGTTAATTTCAAACGGTAAAAGACAGGTAACAAATAAGGAAAGAGATTATATATGTAACTGGAGCATAACAAAAAAAGAAATAATTTCAAACAGTGCAAGTATAGAGTAAGCAATTAGGGCTAAGTTCATAAGGTTCTAATTAAGGAATCAACATAAGAATCAATTAACAGTATAGTCAACCACATAATAGGGCAAGAAAATAACTTAGAGGTCGGAAATCAGTAAAAGATATCATCACAGGAAATCAGTAAAAGGTATTAATCACAGAATATTAGGGATTCGAATAAAAGTAGTATTGATTAGGGAGATTACTACAAATTTCTGTGAATGAGCAAAAAAAACACAGTATAGGCAAGTAGAAACGAATCAAAAACTCTAATAAGCATAGTAGGGTAGAAATCACAGAAAAACAGAGATTTAACTAGAAAATAGTACTGGTTAGGGAAAATTACCACAAATTTCTGTCAATAAACAAAATAAATCTAATATACGCGGGAGAAGGAAAATCAGAAACCCTAATGAGCATAATAGGGTAGAAATCATAGAAAATCAAGACATGTTCATGAGAAACAAGCATAAATACAAATCTAACGAACAAATGAGCAAAGACAGTCTCAGAATCCAGTATTAAAACTAAAAGAATTAGGGTTTTTAACATAGTTAATCAGATCAAAAGGAAAACCTAAATAAACCGTTTAAACAAAATAAAAATTATAGAATTACACTTAATATCAGAGGAAAAGTCGTTTTGAAAAAGGGATTAAGAAACCCTAGTTATGAAGACGAAGAGGCGTTTTGAAAAATCAGAAAGAATCTCATGAAACAGTAGAATAACTCATAATACTATCAAATCTGTTACAGATCTAAAGAGTCAAGAGATAAATTAGGGTTTTGAGAGAGATAACCCAAGAGATGGAGAGATTTCGGCTTAGAAGCCATAGATTCAGTAAGAAAATATGACGTTCTTACTTAGACGGGCCAAGGTGGCCTGAGACGGCAAAGACAGATCATAGGTGTGAGTGAATAGCCAACTGGTGCCTTGAGGACCTCAGGGTTGCAAGAAACCGTCCAAGGAGAGGGAGCCGTAGAGGCTAGGGGCAGTGGTAGAACCACCATTAATACCGGTGAGCGAGCAGCCGGCGAGCAGGAGCCATGGTAAGGCAGAGAGTTTGAGAGAGAATGAGACGGCGAAGAGAATGAGAGAATGAGGGTTTGGGGGGGGGGGGGGGTTTGTTTTAGGAAAATTTAGGAAAGAAGGGATCGGGTCTTTTGATAAAATTTNGGGGGGGGGTATTGTCTTAGGATAATTTAGGAAAGAACGGATCCGGTCTGTTGATCAAAATTGATCTATGGCCCAGATTAAAACAGAAATTGGGTCGGTTAGATTAATGGATTAGGCCTGGGTATTGGGCTAGCTTATTAAGGAGTTTTTGGGCTGGTTTAACAGGGAGTGATCAATCAATTTAGGCTAAAATTGAAATAGGCATGAGCTATTTGTTAAATACCCAGACAGTTTAATTAAAATAGTTTTATAAAAATGAAGCATATGCATGGAAATAACTTTAAAATGATTATTTGATATTTAAAAATATAAAAACTAATTTCTGGTTAAAAATAGTATAAAATTACATGCTTAGGCTATAATTGCAAGGTTATTGCAATTATAGTCAAAAGACGCCAATTTGGCTAATTATGAAATAATTTGACCTTATTAGGACCCTAAATAATAAATTAAATCAAGAAATGCCTTTGAAATCATTTGTAATGCAATTTTGTAGTTATTATTGGAGATAAAATGCTGTACAAATCAAATAAAATATAGAAAAATTATGAAAAATACCAATTGCTACTAATGTATGATTTTGAGGGTATATATGCAATTAAAAAAATATTTTGGAAAAAATTGGGTATCAACACATGGCGGCGCGCGTACATTAAAGGTGTAATCATTGTCTGGTCATGGCTACCATTTGTCCTTGGTAGTTTCAGAATTGAGTTTTGTTTGTTTATATTTCGAACAGATACTGTATTTATGTTCATACCAGCTTTGTAAATCTATAGTCTTAGTACACTACTAGAAAACTGCCTAAAATCGTCCAGAAATACCGACCGAAATATGTCGAAAAAGTGGACAAATCGACTGACATTAATTCGTCGAAATTAGGCTGGTCAGTAATTAATAACGACCCATGTCGGTCGCAATTTCCTACTTTTTTCGGTCGGTCAATAAAATTTCACAAGTGACCAAAAATAAAAAATCTACTGAAAAACCCGACCGAAAAATGCACCGTCTCTGAATCGAACAGGGGTCTGTACTGTGGCAGGATACTATTCTACCAACAGACCATTGGTACGTTTTTGTTTAAGACTATCTTTTATTTTATTTATACTCTTTAATTGCATTTTTGCGCGAAAATAACCGGTCGATTTCGGTGAATTTTATTAAAAATATAAAAGTACTAATCGAAATCGATCGGTTTTTAAAAGGACCGACTGAAATAACCGACTAATCCTTAGGATTTTGTATAGAAGTTCTGTTATTTTACTCTCTTAGCTCTTACTATTCTCATTTTAGTTGTGTTAAATATTATTTGACTTATAGTGAGTTGAGTCAGGTGTCATCACGACTAGATAGATTTTGGCGGATGACAAGATCATACATACAAGAAAATAAATTTTATAGGAAAAATCAACTTACACCTAATATATGGCTCAAGCCGACACTTAGAAATTTCATATAATTTATTCACGAACATGCATTATTTTGTGTTTTGAGACGAACTTTGTCCTTAAACCAAGATTGCACAACCCCCCCCCCCCCCCCCCCCCCTCCTTTTTATTACCACGATGGTCGTGTCAAAAAAATTAAAACATGACTACTTTAAAAATTTATTGGATTTTGAAGTTCTCCGGTTAAAGAGAAATAACGTGCTAGCTATAACTGGTTAAATTTAATCATAATATAAACCTTATTTGTAGAGTCAGTGCATATAACTTGAATTATCCACGCATAATCTTTTTTTTATTTTATAATCGAGATCATGTGCAAAAAGCGTGAGATTGCAGAAAATTTTCCTTATTAGCCTCCTGGATTCTCTAATAAGTTACTGAACAATACCTTCATGTGGAATGTATATTAAACCATTGCTTATTGAAGATAACACTCCCCATCAATTGTCCGCGTGAAACTTAATTTATCGTTATGATTGTAATAATTTATAGCCGACTTGTTTCCTTATCATCGGCTGGTAATTTCGAATTAAATTTAGAGGCAGAAATCCATAAATAATGAGTGTCTCTAAACAAAAATTCTGATGAAGAGGAACTCTAAGTAAAGATGGCTTCAAACGCATTGAAACTTCTCTCAACAATTTCCAAAAAAATCATCAAACCCTTTTCTCCTACCCCATTATCCCAAAGATGGCACAAACTTTCTCTCATTGATCAAGCCCAAACACACACTTACATGCCCCTAGCCTTTTTCTACAACCAGAAACAACTCGGTTCTTCCTCTAAGTCATCACCTTCTCAAATGACTCATCTTCTTGAAAATTCCTTATCCAAAAATCTCGTATCATATTATCCATATGCTGGAACACTTAGAGATAACTCCATCATCGAATGTGACGATGCGGGTATTCAATTTTTAACCGTTCGAATGGATTATCCTATGTCACAAGTTCGCAATTTCCTAGACTCGAAAATCAAAGATTTAATCTTCCCTATAGGGTTACCATGGTCAAATTATACTTTTGGTCCCTTAGGTGTGGCCCAATTGACTTTCTTTAATTGTGGAGGAATAGCAATTAGTTTGTGCCTATCACACAAGCTGAGTGATGCATGCAATTATTGCCACTTTTCTAGTGATTGGGCTGCAATAACTAAAGATCCAAATCTAAAACCTTCTCCCCCTTACATTATTCAAGATTCATTATTTCCATCACCACCAACTGGTCCTATGGATTCTCCAGTAGTTTTGTCCTGCTTAGAGGGTTGTGTTCAAAAAAGATACTCGTTTTCCACCTCTAACTTAGCTTCCCTCAAGGCACTAATTGCTGCTGAATCAAGAGTAAAGAATATCACACGTACAGAAGTTGTTAGTGCACTCTTTTTCAAAGTGTGCTAACAAAGCAGTAAAATCAAACTCGGGGTTTTTCCAACCATCTAAGTTGATCCAATATGCAGATTTAAGACAAATAATTTCGCCACGTCTTCCGTCGAAATCCTTCGGTAATATTCTTTCACATTTTTCTACAATAATAGATAATGAAGGAGACATGAAGTTACATCATATAGTAAGTGAGATGAGGAAGGAAAAAGAAAATTTTGTTAGCAAAGAACAAGTCAAAGAAAATGCATGGGTCTCAGAAATAATGGAATTAGCTAAATTGGGAGGAGAATTGCCACTACATAGAAAGGAAATTGATGAATACACTTGTAGCAGTGTGATTAAATTTCCATTCCAAGATGTAGATTTTGGATTGGGGAGACCTGCAGCCGTGACTATAGCAAATGGCCCGTACACTAAATATTTCAATTTGCTGAGCGATCAGAATGGTGATATTGAAGCATTGGTAATGTTGAATGAAAAGGACATGTCACTATTTGACCAAGACGAGGAGCTCCTTGAATTTGCCTCTCCATCTCAGTATTAGCTTCAATTTAATATTTTGTTATAATAAGCAATACTCTATTTATTAAGTGTTGCATTGTACTCTTTCATCTTTGTATGTTTGTTTGTGGAGAATATGCGGTAATATGATATTTGTTCTGGTATTACTGATCTTCCTTTTGTTTCTTTGCTCCTCGGTATATAGTGCTTTGGATAATTGTCACGATCCAAATTCTTACCCCGTAAATTTATCGTAGCGGTACTTAGTCTCTACGACTAATAAGCCTGACACTTTACAGAAATAAAATAAAAATACGAAAATTTACAACAAACAATAACAGATAAATTTAAATAAGCAATTGAGATGCCGCTCGGCATATAAAATAATCAACTCCCGTAATGTACATAACACTCCCCAGACCCGAAACACCGTAAGTCATAAGCTACTACGAAGTTATGACTATTCTATACATAAGTGTCTATAGAAATGGGAGAAGAATCAATAGAGGGGGATAGAGAGGGACTCCGAGGATCTGCGGGCGCGGGCATATGTACCATGAAGTCTCCAAAAACAGTAGCGACTGCAACAACGGACAAGGCTGGTAGGAGGAACCTGGATCTGCACACGAAAAACATGTGCAGGAAAGGGCGTGAGTACACCACAATGATACCCAGTAAGTCCCAAGCCTAACCTCGGTCGAGTAGTGACGAGGTCAGGTCGGGGCCCTACTGGTATATATAATAAAGCAAGGCAAAATGAAATATCGCAATAAAATAAAGAATGAAATCATAGAAGGTACCAACTTAGTACACAGAGATAACAACAGGGGATCTCCCGAGATACCATCTCGTAGTCCCAAACGTAAATGTGTAGTGGGATCTCCCAGAATACCGTTCCTTAGTCCCAAAGTAAATATGCAAACAAGGGGTATCTCCCGGAATATCGTTCCGTAGTTGGTAAGTAAATATGCAGGGGGGTCTCCCGGAATACAGTTCCCGAGTCCCAAAGTAAATATGCAGGGGATCTCTCGGAATAACATTCCGTAGTACCAAAAGTAAATACACAAAAATGGGGGGATCTCCCGGAATATCGATCTGTAGTCCCAAAGTAAAGACACAGCTCAAATAATAGAATTCAACAGCTACAATAAAAAATCCGACAATTCAGACTAAGTACGAGTTAAGGAAAAACAGGAAAAATTCACTAAACATGTTGCACAGAGTTCAGACAAACATTTAAGGCAAGTAGGCATGATATTCTAATCTAACAAGATACTAAACAAGCTGATATGACTCAAATAGGAAGGATACATGTTATTACTTAGCAGAAACTGGGTTTTTACAACAATTAGCATGTCGACGTACTCGTCAGCTCAGGTACACGGTGCTCATATATCAAAACAGTATCAAATCCTAAAGGGAGTTCCCCCACCACAAGGTTAGGCAAGCCACTTACCTCGAACCAAGCTCAATCAATTCGTAATAATGCTCTTTCCACGAAAGTCCGACTTTGAATGGCCCAAATCTAGCCAAAATCAATTACATATCATAAATATAACTACAAGGAACTAATCTAGCTATTGAAATCAAAGCTAAATCAAGAAATTAGAGATCGCCCTAAATCTCGAAATCATGTAAAAGTCACAAAATATGAATACTCATTCACTCACGACTTCACTCGTACCAAAATTATCCAAATCCTATGTATAAATCTTTATCAAAACTCAAAAATTCATTTAAAGAACCTTTCCCCATTTCCCCCAAATTTCTTACTAAATTTCCTTAATTTAATGAAGAAAACAACTATAGAATAATGGAATACAACCGAGAACGAGTTAGGAATCATTACCCCAAAGCTTCCTCTGAGAATCCCTCGAAAAATTGCCTAATTCTGAGCTTTAAAGTCCGGATGATGAAAAATGACACAAACCCTTGATTTTGCCGTTGTTCTGCCAGAGATATTGCTTATGTGAGCCTTCAATCGCACCTACAGAATTTCCACCGCAGGTGCGGATTTCACTTAAAACTCGTCGTCCTTTTCTGCGATCAAAAGGTCGCACCTGCGATCTCTCAAGCGCATATGCGGGCATCACAGATGCGGATATCACCTCGCACCTACGACCCCTGACCACTCCTTATATCAACTTCTGCGCTTAATCATCCACACGTGCAGCCCAACACCTGCGGTCCCTTCACCGCAGGTGCGAAACACCAGAAATCAGCAAACTTCCAAAATTTCCTAAGTCCAATATTTCCTCTGTTAAGCATCCGAAACATAATTGAGGCCCCCGGAACCTCAACCAAACATATCAACCAATCCTAAAACACCATACGAACTTAGTCGAGCCCTCAAACCATATCAAACAGCGCTAAAGTCACGAAGCATCCTCCAATTCAAACTTAAAGAACTTGAAACTTCGAAATCCGACAACCGATGCCTGAACCTATCAAGTCACATCCGATTGACCCCAAATTTTTCACACAAGTCCGAGTAGATCCGTAGTCCTAATAAATCCTACGGATCTACTCTAACTTTCAGAATCGGAATCCGACCCTCGATATCAAAAATTCCACTACCGGTCAAAATCTCCAAAACTTCGACTTTTGCCATTTCAAGCCTAATTGAGCTAGAGACCTCCAAAACATAATCCAGACACACCCCTAAGTCCCAAATCACCTAACTCAACTAACAGAGCCGACGGAACTCCATTCCGGAGTCATCTTCACACAATTCTGACTACGGTCCAAATCCTAAGGCTTAAACCTCCACTTGGGAACTAAGTGATCCAAACACTTCCAAAAACCAAAACGAAACCTCCCGGCAAGTCACAATAGCTGAAATAAATATAGGAAAAGTAGTTAATAGGGAATCAGGGCTATTACTCTCAAGACGACTTGCCCGCTCATCACATCCTCCCCCCTTAAAACAATCTTTCATCCTCGAATGAGTATAGAGACATATCTGAAGCCATGAAAAGATGAGGATAACTGCTACACATATCCTTCTCGTTCTCCCAAGTCACCTCCTCGACCGGCTGACCTCTCCGGTGAACCTTTACTGAAGCAATGTTATTTGACCATAGCTTCCTGACATGTTTGTCCAAAATAGCCATTGGCTCCTCAACATAAGATAGATCCTTGTCCAATTAGACTAAGCTGAAATCTAATACATGAGCCGGATCACTGTGATACTTTCGGAGCATAGAAACATGGAATACCGGATGAACCCCTTCTAGGTTGGGAGGTAAGTCAATCTCATAAGCAACCTCCCTAACACGCCGCAACATCTCAAAAGGAACAATGTACCTTGGGATCAGTTTGCCCATCTTTCCGAATCTCATAACGCCCTTCTTAGGTGATACCTAGAGCAAGACCCGCTCTCCAACCATGAATGTTACATCGGGAGCCTTCCAGACCGCATAACTCTTCTGTCTGGACTGGGTTGTGCGAAGTTGATCCTGAATCACCTTCACCTTATCCAGGGGATCCTGGACCAAGTCTTTACCCAATAACCGGGTCTCGCCCGACTCGAACCAACCACTAAGGAACGACACCGCCTACCATACATAGCCTCACACTGTGCCATCTAGATGCTCGACTGATAATTGTTGTTGTAGGCAAAATTAACAAGTGGCAAGAACTGGTACCATAACCCTCCAAACTCCTTCACACACGCACGGAGCATATCATCTAATATCAGAATAGTGCGCTCGAACTGTCTGTCCGTACGAGTGTGAAATGATGTGCTCAGCTCCACTCTAGTACCCAACTCCTGTTGTACGGCTCTGCAGAACCGTGATGAAAATTGCGTACCCCAATCAGAGATGATAGATACTGTTACACCATGAAGCTTGAAGATCTTACAAATGTAGATTCGAGCCAACTGCTCGGAAGAATATATAGTCATCACAGGAATGAAATGAGGTTAATTGGTCAGCCTTTCCACAATCACCCTAACTGCATCAACCCTCTGGTGAGTCCGTGGGAGTCCAAAAACGAAATCCATAGTGATCCGCTCTCATTTCCACTCTGGAATATCTAACTTCTAAAGCAACCCACCGGGCCGCTAATGCTCATACTTCACCTGTTGGCAATTTAGGCACCGAGCCACATACTCCACTATTTCCTTCTTCATCCTCCTCCACCAGTAATGCTGCCTCAAGTCCTAATACATTTTCGCGGCACCCGGATGAATAGAGTCTCGCGAGCTATGAGCCTCCTGAAGAATCAACTCGTGTAACCCATCTACATTAGGCACACATAGCCTCCCCTGCATCCTCAATGCGCCATCATCCCCAATAGTGACCCCCTTAACATCACTGTGTTGAACCGTGTCCTTATGGACAAGCAGGTGGGGGTCTTAATATTTCCGCTCCCTGATACGGTCATAAAAAGAAGCCGAGAAACCACATAAGCCAACACTCGGCTCAGCTAAAAAATATCAAATCTCATAAACTGGCTGGCTAAGGCTTGGACATCCAATGTTAAGGGTCTCTCTGTTGCTGGAAGATATGCCAAACTCCCCAAACTCTCTGCCCGACGACACAAAGCATCGGCCACCACATTGGCTTCCTAGGGTGGTACAAAATGGTGATATCATAGTACTTAATTAGCTACAACCACCTCCGTTGATTCAAATTAAGATCCTTTCGCTTGAACAGATGTTGCAAACTCCGATGATCGGTGTAGATATCACAGGGAACACCGTACAAATAGTGCCACCAAATCTTCAGGGCATGAACAATAGCTGCTAACTCAAGGTCGTGGATAGGATAGTTCTTCTCATGCACCTTCAGCTGTCTGGACATGTAGGCAATCACCCTACCGTTCTGCATCAACACCGTGCCAAGACCAATCCGCGACGCATCATAATATACAGTGTAATACCCTGAACATGTAGGCAATTCCATTATTGGGGTTGTAGTCAAAGCTGTCTTGAGCTTATAAAATCTCTCCTCACACTCCTCTATCAACCTGAATGGACCAGCCTTCTGGGTCAGCCTGGTCATAGGTGTTGCAATAGATGAGAATCCCTCTAAAAACGATGGTAATACCCTGCCAAACCAAGAAACTTGCGGATCTTCGTAGCTGATGACGATCAAGTCCAACTCTGCACTGCTTCCACCTTCTTCGGATCCACCTTAATCCCATCACTCGATACTACATGACCAAAGAAGGCCACTTAGTCTAGCCAAAACTCACGTAGAAAATTTTGCATAAAACTTATTCTCTCTCAAAGTATGAAGCACAGTACTCAGGTGTTGCTCATGATCATCCCGAGTCTGGGAGTACACCATAATGTCGTCAATAAACACAATGACAAAAGAGTCAAGATAAGGCCGAAACACATTGTGCATCATATGCATAAAGGCTGCTGGGGCATTGGTCATCTCAAAAGACATAAAAAGAAACTCATAGTGACCATATCGGGTCTTGAAGGCAGTCGTCAGGATATCTGGCTCCCGAATCTTCAACTGATGATAGCCTGATCGTAAGTCAATCTTGGAAAATACCCTGGTACCCTGTAACTGATCAAATAAGTCATCAATACGAGGCAATGGATACATTTTCTTCACTCTAACTTTGTTTAGTTGGTGATAATCAATAAACATACACATAAAGCCATCATTTTTCTTCACAAACAAGACCGGAGCACCCCTTAGGTGACACACTAGGCCAGATGAAGCCCTTATCAAGCAACTCCTTCAACTGCTCCTTCAACTCCTTCAACTTAGGAGGAGCCATACGGTATGGAGGAATAGAGATGGGTTGAGTGCCCAGCAACAAATCAATGCCGAAATCAATATCTCTAGGAGGCATGTCTGGAAGATCAGCTGGAAACACATCTAGGAGGTCCCTCACTACTGGAATTGACTCAATTGTATGGGTATAAATACTGAAATCTCTCACAAAAGCTAAATACGCGTTACACCCCTTTTCAACCATCCGTTGAGCTTTAAGAAATGAAATAACTCTAGGGGGAGTACACTCTAAGGTACCCATCCACTCTAACCGCGGTAAACTGGCATAGCCAACGTCATGGTCTTAGCGTGATAATCAAGGCGAGCATAATGGGGTGGCACCGGTACCATACCCAAGATAACATCAAAATCTACCATGTTGAGTAATAATAAATCGGCTCTGGTCTCAAAACCACTAAGGGCAACCAAACACGACTAATACAAGCGGTCCACAATAAGACAATCTCCCACAGGAGTAGACACATAAATAGGGGAACTCAAAGAACTCCGAGATACACCCAAATATGGGGAAAATGAGAGGACATATATGAATATGTAGAGCCTGGGTCAAATAATGCCGACACATCTCTATGACAGACTAGAAAAATACATGTAATGATAGATTAGGAAGCAATTGCCTATGTACGATCCGGAAGAGCATAATACCTGGCCCGGTCTCCCCCTCTAGGGCGAGCTCGACCTCCTGATCCTCCACCTCGAGCTGGCTGAGCAGGTGGGGCGGTAGATGGTGCTGGAATCATGGACTGAGGGCGCGATGGAGCACGTGGTGGCTGATAAGTGTGTGTAGGTGCACCCATCCTAAGTCTGGGGAAATCCTTCACTATATGGCGAGTGTCGCCAGACTCAAAACAATCCCTCGGAGGGTGTGGCTGCTGAGACTGACTCAGGCCAGGTCTGCTGGACTGGCCACTAATATCACCTCGAGCAGGAGGCACACTAGATACTGGTGGTGCATAATAAGGATCCTAGGGCCTAGAAGGGGCTGGAACACTACTGGCGGCTGGAAGAGCTTAATGAATAGGGAGACTCACTCTCCCAAACTGCACAAACTACAGTCGGTGCATGTCGGGCCAACTCACTGAAACAGACTGCATACTCTGACACAGTCATAGAACCCTAGCTCAACTGCTCAAACTCCATGCGCCATACTTCCCTGATGCTATGAGGGACATACTCTCTCAAATACATATCCGAGAACTGAGTCCACGTGAGCGAAGATGCCTCGTCCGGACTACTCAACTCATAAGCACACCACCATTGATAGGTTGCTCCTCTATGTTGGAAAGTGGTAAAAGAAACCCCACTCGTCTCCGCTACGCCCATAGCACGGAGAATACACTGACACTCCTCAAGAAAACCCTAAGCAACCTTTGTAGCTAATCCGCTGAAGGTAGGTGGGTGGTATTTCTTGTACCTCTCAAGTCTAAGGTGCTCCTCAGAAGCGGTTGTCCTGGTCTCATGCTGAACTAGAGCTATCGGCGGCATAGGAATGAACTCTGGGGCCTGATCCTTCTGGACGCTCTGCTCAACAGTACGGGCTATGGGAGACTGTGCCCCTCCCTTTCCTGAGATGTGGCGGGAGCTAATGGAATCAATCCATCCTGAGCTACGGTGTTGAACATGCTCATGAACTGGGCTAGAGTCTCCTGGAAGGCTAGTGCAGCAATAGGAACCTTCGGTGCCTGCCCTTCAGCTGGAGCTACTGGGGGATCCTCTACCGTACCTCTCGCGGGTGCTCTGGATGCACTGCGTGGTCTTCCTCTACCCGGGCCCCGGCTTCGCAGGTGCCTGGTTCTCAAATCTCCTGGTACGAGTCCTCGCCATCTGTGAGAAAGAATAAAATAGAGAATTTAGAAATTGATGCCAATAATTCGCACGACAAGAAATCAAAAGAAGTATGATTGTTCCTAATAGATCCATAGCCTCCCGAATATATGTACCAACGTCTCTGTGACGATCCCCAAACTCTAATAAATTGTCTTGTGACTCACCACACCTATGAGTCTAGAGCTTTAATACCAACGTGTCAAGACCCAAATTCTCCCCCCGTGAATTTTTCATAACGACACCTAGTCTATTCGACAAGGTAAGCCTAACAATAACTGATAATATTAAATAAGCAATTGAGATGACACTCGACATATACAATAATCAACTCCCGTAATGTACATAACACTCCCAAGACCTAGAACATTGTAAGTCACAAGCTACTACGGAGTTCTAACTATTCTATACATCAGTGTCAATAGAAATGGGAGAAGAATCAACATAGAGGGGTAGAGGGGGACTCCGAGGATCTACGGGTGCGAGCATATGTACCTTGAAGTCTTCGATAATAGCAGCGGCTGAAACTAAGGACGAGACTGGTAGGAGGAACCTGGATCTGCACATGAAAAACATGTGCATGAAAGGAAGTGAGTACACCACAATGGTACCCACTAAGTGCTAAGCCTAACCTCGGCCGAGCAGTGACGAGGTAAGGTCGGGGCCCTACTGGTATATATATAATGAAGTAAGGCAAAATTAAATACCACAATAAAATAAAAACTGAAATTTAACAAGAATGAAATCATTGAAGGTAACAACTCAGTACACAAAGATAACAACAAGGGATCACTCGAGATACCGTCTTGTAGCCCCAAACGTAAATGTGTAGGGGGATCTCATGGAATTTTGTTCCTTAGTCCCAAAGTAAATATGCAAAACATAAGGATCTCCCGGAATACCGTTTCCGTAGTCCCAAAGTAATTATGTCGGGGGATCTCTTAGATTATCGTTCCATAGTCCCAAAGTAAATATGCAGGGGGATCTCGCGGAATACCGTCATGTAATCCCAAAAGTAAATACACAATAACAGATCTCCCGGAATACCAATACCAAGTCCGAACGTAAACACAGAGCTCAAACAATAGAATTCAATAGCTACAACACGAAATCCTACAATTCAGACTAAGTACAAGTTAAGGAAAAATGGGAATAATTCACTAAATATGTTGCACGAAGTTCAGATAAAAAATTAAGGCAAGTAGGCATGATATTATAATCTTACGTGATACTACACATGCTAACATGACTCAAATAAGAAGGAAACAAGTTATTACTTAGCAGAAATAAGGTTTTTAGAACAATTAGCTTGTGTACGTACTCGTCACATCACGCACACGACGCTCACATATCAAAATAGTACCAAATCCCCCACACAAGGTTAGGCAAGCCACTTACCTCGAACCAAGCTCAATCAATCCGTAACAATGCTCTTTCCACGAAACTCAAACTCCAAATGGCCCAAATCTAGCCCAAATCAATTACATATCATAAATATAACTACAAGGAACTAACATACCTAGTGAAATCAAAGTTAAAGCAAGAAATTAGAAATTGCCCAAAAAAGCCTCCCCGGACCCACGTCTTGGAATCGGTTAAAAGACACAAAATATGAACACCCATTCACTCACGAGTTCACTCATACCAAAATTATCCAAATTCGATGTCTAAATTCCAATCAAAACTCAAAAATTCAGTTGAACCTTTCCCCATTTTCCCCAAATTTCTCACTAAATTTCCCTTATTTAATGATGAAAACAACTATAGACTAATGGAATACAACGAAAACGAGTTAGGAATCATTACCCCAAAGCTTTCTCTGAAAATCCCTCAAAAAATTGCCTAATTTCGAGCTCTCAAGTCCAAATGATGGAAAATGACATAAACCCTTGATTTTGCCCTTTTTCTACAAGAGATCTCGCTTCTTCGAATTTTCAACCACATCGGCGGTCCCGCCCATGCGAAAATCCCATCGCAGGTGCATACTTCACTTAAAACTCATTGGCAGCTTCTGCGATAAAAAGGTCCCACCTGCTTCACATATACTTCTTAGAGATATAGCCATTTAGAAACGCACTTTTAACATCCATATGAAATAGCTTAAATCCTTTGTGAGCAGCAAAAGCAAGTAATATTTGTATGGATTCAAGTCTTTCTACAAGCGCAAAAGTTTCATCATAGTCGATTCCATCTTGCTGAGAGTATCCTTGAGCAACCAGCCTTGCTTTATTTTGAATCACTTGACTAGATTCATTCAATTTATATCCGAATACCCACTTAGTTCCTATGATGGAGGAATTTGAAGGTCTTGGAACCAATTCCCATACTTTATTTCTTTCAAACTGATCAAGTTCCTCTTTCATAGCATTTATCCAATGAGTATCTTTCAAAGCTTCATCCAACTTCTTTAGTTCAAGTTGAGAAATAAGAGCCACGTGTGATTTGTTCTTCTGAGATCTTCTGGTAGTGATTCCTTCCTGTGGATCTCCTATAAAGAATTTGTGAGGATAGACAGGTTCACTTTTCCATTCATTTGGATTTTGGGAATGTCACGACCCGAAATCCCACCTTCGGGCCATGACTGCGTCTAACGTTGAACACGCTAGACAAGCAAACATTTGAACTAAATAAAACTCATTAGCAACTAAAGCGAACAAGATACTAAGGCATCGATGGCCCACAATACGAAGGTTAACAAATTACCAAAAATAATATAGCAACTACGAAATAAATCCCATATACAAATCCCAGAACTGGTGTCACATACTCACAAACTATCTAAGAGATTACTAAAACAAGGTCTGAAAATAAGTACATAGGACTGTCTTGGAAATATAAAGTAAGACAAAGCTGAAAGTGAAGAGTAGAAGGTGACGCCAAGGCCCATGAACGTCTGCGGGTCTACCTCGATCTCTCTTTTATGAACTGATGATATGCTCCGACCGTCAGTGATCACCGGGTCCGGCTGCGTAGTCTGCACAACATAAAGAAGTGCAGGTGTAGCATTAGTACAACCGAACCCATGTACTGAGTAAGTGCCGAGCCTAACCTCGGCGAGGTAGTGACGAGGCAAGGACCGACAACAATATATGTACCTGTGCAATTCTACATAATAACAGGAAAAATGTTGACGGAAAAAAACAAGTAAGACAGATACGGGGAGAACATGCTGGGGGAAAAAGGGGCAATACAATGCTAGCACGATAGAACAGGGTAATAACTTAAATGTAAAGATAAAGGCAGGAATTTAACTTCTCAAACATATAATGAACAGCATAAGGCACGGCATGACCCCTCGTGCATAACCTCACAATCACTCGGCACAGAATGTCCCCTCGTGCGTATATAATAACACTCGGCACGGAATATCCCCTCGTGCATAACCTCACAATCACTCGGCACGGAATGTCCCCTCGTGCGTATATAATAACACTTGGCACAGAATGTCCCCTCGTGCATAACCTCACAATCACTCGGCACGGAATGTCCCATCGTGCGTATATAATAACACTTGGCACAGAATGTCCCCTCGTGCATAACCTCACAATCACTCGGCACGGAATGTCCCATCGGGCGTATATAATAACACTCGGCACGGAATGTCCCCTCGTGCATAACCTCACAATCACTCGGCACGGAATGTCCCATCGGGCGTATATAATAACACTCGGCACGGAATGTCCCCTCGTGCATAACCTCACAATCACTCGGCACGGAATGTCCCCTTGTCTGTATATAATAACACTCGGCATGGAATGTCCCCTCGTGCAATAAATAATCAACGATCAACACGGCATGTCCCCTCGTGTGATAAATATAAATAATCAATAATATAATGCGAAAATCAACAATAAGAAGTCTCAGGTATATGGAAATGCTCAATAAAATTCTATTGTCCCGGCAAGGAGAAATCATCAATTACAAACTCAACAAATGCCCGACAAGGGTCTCAGCTATAACCAACCTCGCATCAGAAATACAATTTCAACAGTGTAAGCCTCAACTGAAACAAATAACTCAATAACTCCCCACGTCACGAAGCAACATCAAGGTATCACTTCTAATTCACCAATTACTCGTAGTGCGGAAAATATTAAGAACACAGTAAGTTTCATCACAATTGACTCACGGGCATGCTTGACCGCAACATATAGGCACTCGTCACCCCGCCTATACGTTGGACATGAATTACACATAGCAAATAAGACTCTATACCTAATCCCTCAAGCTAAGGTTAGGCCAAACACTTACCTTGGCTCCAAAAATGCAAGTCAAGCCTCAATCACAACCTTTCCTTTAGAATCCGACTCCGGAACGGTATTATCTAGACATAATCAACCCAAGTATATCAATAATGGCTCAATAAATCAAACCCATAGCCTAATTATTTATTTCAAAGCATTCCTCCTAAGATTCCAAAGATTGACCCCGGGCACGCTTGGTCCAAACACGAGGCTCGGACCAAAACCTGATCACCCATAACCCCACGAGTTAGAATCTATAATTTGTTTTAAGATTCGACCCCAAATTGAGGTTGAATCACCCAAAATTCTCAAAAACCCAACTCTACCTAAAATCCCTAATTCCTACTTTGATTCCATGTTTTTAGCCCTAGATCCTAGTGATTGATGAAGGAGAATGGTAGAGATTAGAGTTAGGATCACTTACCCAAGTGGCTATGGAAGAAAACTCGTTTGAGGATCGCCTATGGGGTCTTAGAGAGGAAGAAGATGGTGAAAAAGTGATAATCCCATAATAGTATTCTGTTTATGACTTAAGGAATTAACTGGGCGATTTTCTTCATCGCGATCGCAAGAAGAGGGTTGCGATCGCGGAGAGTCTGGTCCTAACTCACTGCGATCGCAAAAGAGGAGTCGCGATCGTGGAGCATAGCTTAGCTGACCCTATGCGATCGCAGGAAAAGGTTTGCGATCGCGGAACACTGGGATGTCGCACAATGCGATCGCGGGTCTAAGGGATGCGATCGCGGAAGGGACTTGGACAGACCACTGCGATCGTGGAGCAAGGGCTGCGATCGCAGAGAAGAAAACACCAGACACCAGAAACCAGTCCAAAACACCAGATATTTGACTCTTTAACACCCCGTTAGCTACCCGAAACTCATCCGAGCCCTCGGGTCTCAAAACCAAAAACACACACGACTCCCAAAACATCCTACGAACTTATTCAAGCAATCACCAAAATATCATCAAGAACATCGAATCAAACCTCAACACCCATAGAATTTTCTCAAACTTCATAAACTTCTAAATTTCACATTTTTAATCCGAATCACGTCGTTTCAACTCCGTTTCACACCAAATTTCACAGATAAGACAAATAACATATAATAAACCTGTTCCGGGCTCCGGAACCTTGATACGGGCCCGGTAACACGGTTTTCACTTAATAATTCATTTTCAAATTCCTTTATTATTCCCAAAAAATAGTTTTCTTTAAAAATTCATTTCTCGCGCTTGGGACCTCGGAACTCAATTCTGGGCATACGCCCAAGTCCCATATTTTCCTACGGACCTTCCGGCACCGTCACATCACGGGTCCGGGTCCGTTTACCAAAAATGTTGACCAAAGTCAACTTTATTCATTTAATTATCAAAAATTTCTATTTCCATCAAATTCCAACATGCAAACTTCCCGGCTACACGCCCGGGTTGCGCACGCATATTGAGGTGAGATTAACGGAGGCTTTTGGGGCCTCGGAACACAGATTTAGCTAGAATTACTTAGGATGACCTTTTGGTTCATCACAATCTCCACCTCTAAAACAAACGTTCATCCTCGAACGAACATAGAAAAGTACCTGAGTCTGAGAAAAGATGGGGATACCGACTCCTCATATCAGACTCAGACTCCCAAGTAGCTGCCTCGGCAGGCTGACCTCTCCACTGAACACGGATCGAAGGATAACTCTTTGATCTCAACTGGCGAACCTGCCTATATAATATAGCTACCGGCTCCTCCTCATAACATGAGATGGATCCGCAATATACTTCCGGAGCATGGATACATGAAACACTGGATTACTACTGATAAATGTGGTGGCAAGGAAAGTCTGTAGGCCACCTCTCCTACCTTGTCCGAAATCTCGAATGGACCAATATACCTAGGGCTCAACTTGCCCTTTTTCACGAATCTCGTCACGCCTTTCATAGGCGACACTCAAAGGAACACCTGGTCTCCTACCATGAAAGCCAAATCTCGAACTCTGCGATCTGCATAACTCTTTTGCCTGGACTGAGTTGTACGAAGCCTATCCTGAATAATCTTCACCTTATCCAAGGCATCTTGGACTAACTCAGAACCCAATAACCTAGCCTCTCCGGGCTCAAACCATCCGACTGGAGACCGACATCGCCTACCATACAACGCCTCATACAGAGCCATCTGAATGCTCGATTGGTAACTGTTGTTGTAGGCAAACTCTGCTAAAGGCAAGAACTGATCCCATGACGCACCAAAATCAATGACACAAGCTCGCAACATATCCTCCAAGATCTGAATAGTACGCTCGGACTGTCCGTCCGTCTGGGGATGAAATGTTGTGCTCAACTCAATTTTAGTGCCCAACTCTCTCTGAAATACTCTCCAGAGATGGGAGGTAAACTGAGTCTCGGTCTGATATGATAGATAAGGGCACACCGTGCAATCTGACAATTTCTCTCATATAGATCTGAGCTAACTTCTCCGCTGAAGATGAACCGCTACCGAAATGAAATGTGCTGACTTGGTCATCCTATCTACAACAACCCAAACTGCATCAACCATCCTCTGAGTCTGTGGGAGTCCAACTACAAAATCCATCGTGATACGCTCCCACTTCCACTCGGGAAGCTAAATCTGCTGCATCAAACCACCGGGTCTCTGGTGCTCATATTTAACCTGCTGACAATTCAAGCACCGAGCCACATAAGCCACAATGTCCTTCTTCATTCTACGCCACCAATAATACTTCCGTAAGTCCTGGTACATATTCGCGGCGCTCGGATGAATAGAATATCGGGAACTATGGGCCTCCTGCAATATTAACTCACGAATGCCATCAACATCTGGAACACATATACGACCCTGCAATCTCAAAACTCCCTCAGCATCAACTGTGACCTACTTGGTACGTCCGTGCCAAACCGCATCCCTAAGAGCACACAAGTGACGATGCTCATACTGCCTGGCGCGAATACGATCATACAATGATGAACGAGCGACGGTATGGGCCAAAACACTGCCACCCTCAGAAACCTCTAATCTCACAAATCGATTGGCTAATGCCTGAACATCCAAATCCAAAGGTCGCTCTCCAACTGATAAGTAAGCCAGACTACCCATGCTGACTGATTTTCGACTCAAGGCATCGGCCACCACATTGGCCTTTCCCGGATGATAGAGAATAGTAATATAATAATCCTTCAGCAACTCTAACCACCTCCTCTGCCTCATATTCAACTCCTTTTGCTTAAACAAGTATTGCAAACTCTTGTGATCAGTGAATACCTCACACGGTACCCCATACAAATAGTGCCTCCAAATCTTCAAGGCATGAACAATAGCTGCAAGCTCCAAATCATGGACTGGATAGTTCTTCTCGTGAATCTTCAACTGACGTGAAGCATAGGCTATAACCTTCCCATCCTGCATCAACAATGCACCAGGCCCAACTATCGAAGCATCACAATACACGGTATAAGAACCTGAACCTGTGGGCAATACCAACACTGGTGCTGTCGTGCTGTCTTGAGCTTCTGAAAGCTCACTTCACACTTATTCGACCATCTGAACTGAACACTCTTCTGCATCAACTTGGTCATGGGGGCTGCAATAGATGAAAACCCCTCCACAAACTAGCGATAATAGCCTGCTAGGCCCAAGAAACTCCCAATCTCTGTGGCTGAAGTGGGCCTAGGCCAATCTCTAACTGCTGAAACTTTCTTCGGATCCACCTGAATGCCCTCTGCCGATACCACGTGACCCAAGAATGCCACAGAACTCAACCAGAACTCACACTTAGAGAACTTGGCATACAACTGCCGATCCCTCAGAGTCTGGAGGACGACTCTAAGGTGCTGCTCATGATCCTCTTGGCTGTGAGAGTATATCAAAATATCGTCAATGAAAACAATAACGAACGAGTCTAAATAAGGCCTGAATACTCGATGCATCTACTCCATAAAAGCAGCCGGGACATTACTCAACCCGAACGACATGACCAAAAACTCATAATACCCATAACGAGTACAAACGCTGTCTTAGGCACATCAGAAGCCCTAATCCTCAACAGATGATAACCAGAACTCAAGTCTATTTTAGAGAACACCGTAGCACCCTGAAGCTGATCAAATAAGTCATCAATCCTCGGCAAAGGATACTTGTTCTTGATGGTAACCTTATTCAAC
>ML289262.1:161405-183251 GCA_005239495.1 Nicotiana undulata
TTTCTTCTTCACGAACAATACTGGAGCACCCCAAGGTGAAACACTAGGCCTGATGAAGCCTTTATCCAACAAATCCTGTAACTGCTCCTTTAATTCCTTCAACTCTGGCGGAGCCATACGATACGGGGGAATAGAAATGGGCTGAGTTCCCTCAGCTAACTCAATACAAAAATCAATATCCCTGTCGAGTGGCATACCCGACTGGTCAGCAGGGAATACCTCTGGAAACTCACGAACCACGGGCACAGACCCTATAGAAGGAACCTCAGCACTAGAATCACGGACGTAGGCCAAATAGGCCAAACAACCTTTCTCGACCATGCGCCGAGCCTTCATATAAGAAATAACTTTACTAGAAGAATGACTAGGGGTACCTCTCCACTCTAAACGAGGCACACCTGGCAAGGCCAAGGTCACTGTCTTGGCATGACAGTCCATAATAGCATGATAGGGAGATAGCCAACCATTCCCAATATAACATCAAAGTCAACCATATCAAGAAGCAAAAGATCAATTTGAGTCTCCAGACCACCAATAGCTACTACGCAAGCACGGTAGACTCGATCTACCACTATAGAATCACCCACCGGTGTAGACACATGTATAGTAGTACTCAGAGAATCACGGGGCATACTCAAATAAGGGGCAAAATATGACGACACATAGGAGAATGTAGAACCCGAATCAAATAACATCGAAGCATCTCGGCTGCAAACTGAAATCGTACCTATAATAAATGCATCAGAAGCCTCAGCGTCTAGACGAGCAGGAAAAGCATAACACCGGGGCTGAGCCCTTCCAACCTGTACATCTCTGGGTCTACCTGCTACGGGCTGACCTCTACCTCTCATGGCCTGCCCTCCAACTCTATGAGTAAGACCTCCACCTATGGCACCACGACCACCACCCCTAGCTGGCTGAGGGGGTGAGGGTCCACCAGATGCGAGAATCATGGCACGGGAACCCTGATACTGAGAACCACCAAAACCTCAGGGGAAAAACTTGGAAATATGCCCCATACCACCGCAAGTGAAGCAAGACCTCAGCTGCTGAGAATACTGACCCTGCGACTGTCCTTGACGACAAGAATGACCACTCTGATAGTTCTGAATCGGCGGTGCACTGATGGACGCTGAAGGTGCACTGCGGGATACCTGGAGTGCCGATTGATAAGGCCGAGGAGGATGACCTCTGCCAAAGGGATCTCTGCCCCCAAATGAGGCACCACTGAAATGGCCAAAATGATGAGGTCTCTTGTCAGCCCCCTGACCACCACCCTGGGAGATATCAGTACCCGTCTCTCTGGCCATCTGAAGTCTGATGGGCTGAGTTAGACCCTCAATAAATATCCGAACTCTCTCTCGATCAGTGGGGAGTATCATAATGACATGCCTGGCCAGTGTAATGAACCTGGTCTCATACTGAGTGACGGACATGGAGCCCTGCTGTAGACGCTCAAACTGCCTCCGAAGATCCTCTCTCTGAGTAACTGGAAGGAACTTCCCCAAGAACAACTCGGAGAACTGAGCCTAAGTTGAGGTGCAGACCCAGCTGGTCTGGTCAAGCAGTAATCTCTCCACCAAGTCTTGGCAGTGCCAGAAAGACGAAATGTAGCAAAATCAACTCCATTGGACTCCACAATGCCTATGTTCTGAATAACCTCATAGCAGCTGTCTAAATAGTCTTGGGGATCCTCTGATGGTGCACCAGTAAATGTAGTAGTGAATAACTTGGTTAACCGATCCAACCTCCACAGAGCGTCTGCTGACATGGCTTCTCCCTCAACTGCTGGTGCCACAATACCCGACTAAACTACTCCGGTCGTCTGAGGTGCCGGAGTCTGGAACTGAGTGGCAAACTGCTCTGGCGTATGAATAGCAAGAGTTTGGGTCCCTCCCCCAGCCTGAGATCCAGATGGTGCAGTAGGAAGGAGACCGGCTTGAGCCACGCTCTCCATGAGTCCTACTAAGCGGCTAGAGCGTCCTGAAGTACTGGGGTGGCAATGAACCCTTCTGGGACCTGAGCTGGTCCAACTGGGACTGTCTGAGTAGGAANTTGGGTCCCTCCCCCAGCCTGAGATCCAGATGGTGCAGTAGGAAGAAGACCGGTCTGAGCCACACTCTCCATGAGTCCCACTAAGCGGACTATAGCGTCCTGAAGCACTGGGGTGGCAATGAACCCCTCTGGGACCTGAGCTAGTCCAACTGGAACTGTCTGAGTAGGAACCTCACCGCCAAAGTCTGCATGTGGGTCCTCTACTGGAGCTACTGCTCTAGCTCTGCCTCGGCCTCTAGCACGGCCTCGGCCCCTCGTAGGAGCTGCAATAGGAGGATCAGACTACTGGTCGGTCGATGAGAAAGCGTGCGTTCTCGCCATCTGCGAGAGAGTAAAATAGAGACTCAATTAGTATTCAGAATTCAACTGGCACGACAGAGAATGAAAGATGTGACGTTATTCCTAACTTTGCATCCTCTGAGGGATAAGTAAAAACGTCTCCGTACCGATCCCTCAGACTCTACCAAGTTTGTCCGTGAGTTGTGAGACCTAAGCAACCTAGGGCTCTGATATCAACTTGTCACGGCCCTAAATCTCACCTTCGGGCCATGACTGCGTCTAACGTTGAACCCGCTAGACAAGCCAACGTTTAAACTAAATAAAACTCATTAGCAACTAAAGTGAACAAGATACTAAGGCATCGATGGCCCACAATACGAAGGTTAACAAATTACCAAAAATAATATAGCAACTACGAAATAAATCCCATATACAAATCCCAGAACTGGTGTCACATACTTACGAGCTGTCTAAGAGATTACTAAAACAAGGTCTGAAAATAAGTACATAGGATTGTCTTTGAAATATAAAGTAAGACAGAGCTGAAAGTGAAGAGTAGAAGGTGATTCCAAGGCCCACGAACGCCTGCGAGATTGTGAGCCTTTCTCTAATACCTATTGAAAGTACAAGAAGAGGGGGGGGGGGGGTGTGGTCTATTAAAAAATAGTCGACTAATGATGATTTTAGTTGACTAGATTTCGTGCATAATATAAAATAACAGTAAGTAGAAAGAGAATAACACACAACAATTTTTATACTGGTTCGTTACCGGTTTGGTACTTACATCCACTTTCCCTTGGGTCACAAGGGTTCCCTTAGATCATGAAAGTAACTACAACAAGGATGGTTTTAATTCGTTCACCACCAACGAAGTATAGCAACAATGTATCTTGAATAATGACACAACTCTCTTTTGAGTCCTAACTCTTCCTTTCTTTTGTGACACTGATAAAATGAGGAATACAATGTTTAGGCTAATAAGCATAGAGATGTAGAAGACAATGTTTGTAGTTACGTAAGTCCATTTGATCTTAGCAGACTTCTTATAGGAGAGTTGAGAGTCGTTGAACCTTGAGTGAGTTAGAGGCATAGGATCTTCAAAAGGATTAGACCCAAGGGGTGCCTCTCGAATCCTGCTCTTGAGAAGGGCCGGATTCGTTCATGACTTCCCTTGTCACGATCTTACATTGATGGAGAAATTCGAGCCTTCGATTGGGCTAATTGAGGATACCGGATATTTGCTGGAAATAGCTCCTTGATTTGTAGTCTTGATTTCCATCGATTGATGCTGAAAGCATATGATAAATTTGGATTCCTTTTTCTTGTCCATTAATTCAGCATCCTCAGCTCCCTTGATTCATCAACGCATCTTTGGACAACTTCTCATTAGTTTTCTTTCCTTATGTTGATTCTTGATTTCTGCAAAACAAGGTAAATAAATTTATCATCATTGAAACTTAGATTTTGACTTAACACTTCTTGTTAAGCAATTGTCTCATCCTCAACTAAAATTAAAATTAAGTTATTTCTTTTTAGATTGAATACATAATTACAACTTGTATTACTTCTTAACATTATGTTAACTGGAGTTGAATTTTTGATTGAATTAACAATCCAAGTAAAAGTTTAAACTTTGGCATGCTTCCATATGAAATTCATCTACAGCTATCCATGAACCGATCATTTGTAACAGCTAACGTAGCATGAAAAAAACATTTATATATATACAAGGGCGGATCTATATAGAGTGAAGCGGGTGGTACGCTACCTGGGCACTCCGGTAGATTTTCATATTAGTATTGATATTCCAATGGTATTTCACGTAAAAAAGGTATAAAATAATTTTGAGTCACTTTGACTTACAAAGTTATTGTAGGTGCTACGGTCAAAGTGCTTCCTGCCAGGACTAAAACCCATGGTCGGATCTCCTCTCACTTATTTTTTAACAAAGCCTATTTTACTTTTCATTGTTCCCTCCTTTTCCCTCTTTTTATTTTCTTCTCTTTCTCTTAATTTCTTATTTTCATCTTTGTATTCTGGGTACGGCCGAAATCGGAGGAGTCCGATTTCGAGGTCTCTGTTACACTGAGCTCGAGCTCGACGGGTTCTAAGTAAAGTTCGAGTTCGATCTCAGATTGTACACTTAGAGAAAACACGTCGAGGAACTGCCACAACCTACCTCGAGGTAGCGCAAAATCGATGACAATCAAGAAAAATCGGGAATGTTCCAAGGACACGTGGTTAGGGCAGATAAGATTTGTAAGAGATAGTACACATCCGTACTAGGACGTTATACAATTTTACCAATAATATTCTTTGTCATTATCAGAAATGTACCATATTAGGGTTTTTCCCTCCTTTGATTTAAGATCAAAATATGTCTAACACTACAAACGCATCCGAGCACGGAAACAACATCGTTGGATTTCATGGAGAAAAAAGTGCAATGGCCTCAGGCGTCGGTGTACAACCACTAAACCTTGGGGTAGCACTAGCACCAAACCCAGCCGACGTAGGTTCGCACGTTGATGTACTCATCGATTTGGGTACTGATATTGATGGAAGTGTACGTGAAGGGGAGCAACCAGACGCACAAAGGACACAAGCTCGAGAAGAAAGAGAAGTTAGTCTGCAAGTAATTTTTGAAATGCTGCAAGCACAACAAGTAGTTATTGCTTAGCTACAGAGTCAGCATAAAATTCCGAGCGGAGCATGAACAAAAAAAGCTCATCGAGTTGAGCCAACCAAGAAAGATCGAGTAATAGCGGGATGGGAGCTGACCCCACCATTATGAAAATGCTCGAGGAACTCACCAAAAGGGTCGAGTTAGGAGAAAAGAAGATATAGGACAACGACAAGAAAGTAGAAATCTACAACTCGAGGGTCGACCAGATCCTGGGAGAACCTCCGGTCTTAAAGGGACTGGATTCGAAGAAGTTTGTGCAGAAACCATTCCCATCAAGTGCGATACCGAAGCCCATTCTAAAGAAGTTCAGAATGCCCGATATCCCAAAATACAATGGGACCACAGATCCCAACAAGCACATCACCACATACACTTGTGGTATAAAGGGGAATGACTTGAAAGATAATTAGATCGAGTCTGTCTGATTGAAAATTTTGGGGAAACTTTGTCAAAAGGGGCTATGATGTGGTATCATAACCTCTCCCCGAACTCTATTGATTCATTTGCCATGTTGGCAGACTCATTTGTAAAGGCACATGTTGTTGCCATAAAGGTTGCTACAAGGAAATACGATGTCTTCAAAATCAAACAAAGAGAGAACGAAATGCTAAGGGAGTTCGTATCCTGTTTCCAGATGGAGCGAATGGATTTACCACCAGTCTCCGATGACTGGTCCGTACAAGCCTTCACTCTGGGTTTGAATGAACGAAGCTCAATATCTTCAAGGCAGTTGAATCAAAACTTGATCGAGTATCCCACCGTAACTTGGGCGGATGTGCACAACAGTTACCAGTCAAAAATCAGGGTCGAGGACGACCAATTGGGAGCCCTTCGGGCTTAGTGTATCCAAGCAGGCTGCTAGAAATGGAATCAAGGAATGTAGAAAAGGAGTCGAGACCAAACAAGGAAAGGTATCAGCCGTACATTGATGACAAAAGAAACACTTCGAGGCGTAACATACCTCAAAACAATTGAAGAGCGGATCGAGGCCAAAGTTCCTGGGGACTCATGAGAAAAAACGGGTTTCACAGGCACTCGGGGCCGTTGGAGGCAACCCAATTGTCAGAGTATAACTTCAACATCGATGCCTCAGACATCGTCACAACAATCGGCAAGATTAGAGATACCAGGTGGCCCAAGCCCATACAGTCAGATCCTTCCCAGAGGAACCCCAACTTAATGCGCAAGTACCATGTGATATCCGAAGCAACACTCTCTCACTGACCATGAATGCAGCATCACGAAATCTACAGTCGTCATAACTCTTCTTCCTGGACTGAGCTGTGCAAAGTGGATCCTGAAAAATCATGACTTTATCCCTGCGGCTAGCCCTCAGCAAGTGCGGTCACACCAGATCTGGTGCACCAGCAGTCATTTAAGGATGGTGTTTGCCTCGCTCGATGCCTGAATGGCATCCGGGCCAACCCGAGACCCCGTCCAAATATAACAACAAGTCCTAAATCATTATACGGACTCACTCAAGCCTTCGGAATGTCCAAAACAATGCTAAATCTAAAAATCATACCCCAAAACCTATTGGATCAAACTTAAGAACTTAAAGTTCTTGAATTCGCTTTCAATACGCCGAACCTACCTACACTACTCGAAATGACACCAAATTTTGCGAGCAAGTCATAAATGATATAACGGAACTATTCCCAGTCTCAGAATTCCGTTTGGACCTCGATAACACAAAAACACGTTTCAAACCTCAATTTTTGAACTTAAGGAATCACATTTCACTATTTGGCGCCGAAAGGCTCCAAGATCATCCAAAACCCGTTTTGAACATACGCCCAAGTCCGAAATCATCATACGAACCTACCGGAACATTCAAATCTCGATTCTGAGGTCATTTACTAAAAATGTTGACCGGAGTCAAACTTGGTCGTTAAGGCCAACCTTAAAGAACCAAGTGTTCATATACCACTCCAAACTCCTCCAAATCCATAACCACCCGTCCCCGCAAGTCATAAATTAGTAAAAGAAACTATGAAAGTCTCATTTAGGGGCACGGGGTCCTAAAACACAAAATGACTGGTTGGGTCGTTACAGCCTCACTCAGTCATCACTCTCCAGTCTCACACACACGGGCTCAAAATGTCATGATACTAGCCCGAACATTGATATGATGTGTCAAATAAAAATTACCGAGACTGAGACATGATATGATATGCTATGACAGGACTGAGTATGTAACATCAATAAAACACATGAGAAGACAGCAATAAATTACCACTCGGGTCTCAACAATATCGGCGTGAAGCCTTAACATAGTACTTAGCATGATTTCTAGCATGATAACCTTAACCACATTAATAGAAGTCCGGAAATCAATCCATAATAGCTACTAAACGGGACCATGGGATGAACCAGGCCACAATCACACGGTGCACGCCCGCACGCCCGTCACTTGGCATGTGCGTCACCTTAATTATAATAATATAGCATACAATTCGGGGTTTTGAACCCTCAGAACAAAGTTTGGAAGCGTTACTTACCTCAAACTGGCTAAAATCCTAGCCCACAATGCCTTTTCCTCTAGACTCGGCCTCCCAAGAGAGATTACACGAAATATAAATATGAGAATGGACCAACGAGTAGTTAGTAGTTGATTCAGTAAGAGTCTAGTGATGGCAAAACAAGCGGATGCAGATAAATCAACAAATCGTGTTAGATAAACATAGTGAACCCCAACATGGGGAGTTCAGTCTCGCAGATATGCCATTGTGATATGTGAGAAATATTAATATAGGAGTTGGGTTAGTTAAAGGTATCGTATAAGTGTTACAGAAATAAAAGAGAGTGCCACTAGGAAGACAGTCAAAAATTTAAATCCAGAAGCAACCTTACTAGTACAAGGGCATGGAGATAAGTAACCAGGGATAATTATATGAGAAGAAGAACATAAAAAATTCTGTCAGGTATATGGTGTAATAAGCTCGCAGCTTTACAAGAGCCAGAGGGTCTCCCTTAGTACTACAATGAATGATTTGCTATGGAAATAAGGAAGAAGACTTCAACCTAAGCATAGTAACTTGAAGAAGAAATTGTCTTGTAACAATAGCCTCACTACAATATTGTATACACTCCATAAGAATGTGGCACCTATCGTGGCTAATCAACGGAAAAAAATCAAAGGTGATATTTGAGATCATACGAGCTGCAGAAATTTGAGTATTCATGAGCAATAAGATAAACCAAGTATTCATGCGACAAGTGGAAAAACGACCAGGAAGATAATTGCTTACAATGAAAGACAACTGAGAAGGCATGAAAAAAAATCTATGGTGCTAGCAAGTTAAAGGAAGGTTGTGAGTGGTATAAATTAATATGTATAGGTTGCAAGATAATGTTTCGTAGAGAGACAAGGTTTTAGTTAGATAGGAGTAAGGATAAGAAAAGATGAGTGAGAAGGCAATGAGAATAGGTAAGTCCTCAATATTAAACCTATCAAAACAAGAGAGTCGATGGTTTCTGTAAGTTATAGAAAGCTCGATACAATCTGAATGAACTTGGAGGAGTCTAAGACGAGGAGTGATTAGAAGAGGTGAAATGATGCCCTGGTAGTAGAATAAGGGTGTAATGGTGATAGATAATAGGATGACGTTTAGGCCTTTGACTGGGTAATGATTTAAAGAAAAAAGATTTTATGAATTGCACTGGATTAGAATACCCCTATTAGATGAATCACATTTAGATGCTATGAAATACAGTTATTGAAGTATAGTATCATCCCTAGGTGAATCAGGAAAATCACTCCAAATGTTAGGCATCCTGTACTAGATATGTACCTAACAGCCGAGCCTCTCCCGGCTCGAACCATCCAACTGGCGACCGGCACCGTCTACCATATGTTGTCTCATAAGGATCCATCTAGATGCTCTATTGGTAGTTGTTGTTGTAGACGAACGGTGCAAGGGACGAGAACTAATCCCACGATCCTACAAAGTCTATAACACATGCGCGGAGCATATCCTCCAAGATCAAAATAATGCGCTACGGCTGTATGTCCGTCTAAGGATGAAACGATGTGCTCAAATCAACTTGCGTGCCCAACCTACGATGTACTTCCCTTCAAAAGTGTGAGGTGAACTGCGTACCTCGGTCAGAAATAATAGACACAGGCACATCATGAAGACAGACGATCTCGCGGATATATATCCTTGCCAACCGATCCGAAAAATAGGTAACTGCCACAGGAATGAAATGCGGTGACTTAGTAAGCATGTCCACAATGACCCAAACGGCGTCGAAATTCCTCTGAGTCCGTGGGAGTCTAACAACAAAGTCCATAGTGATACGCTCCCACTTCCACTATGGAATCCCTATCTTCTTAAGGAAACCATCGGGTCTCTGATGCTCATACTTCACTTGCTGACAATTATGGCACCGAGCTACATAAGAAACTATATCCTTTCTCATCCTCCTCCGCCGATAATGCTGTCGCAAGTCCTGATACATCTTTACGGTGCCCGGATGAATAAAATACTGGGAACTGTGGGCCTCCTCCAGACTCAACTCTTGAAGTCCATCCACATTAGGCACACAAACACGACCCTACATCCTGAAGACTCCGTCATCTCCAACAGTAACCTGCTTGGCACCACTGTGCCATACAATGTCCATAAGGACCAACAAATGAGGGTCGTCATACTACCGATCTCTAATACGCTCAAACAAGGAAGACTGAGTAACTGTGCAAGCTAGAACACGGCTGGGCTATGAAATATTCAACCTCACAAAATGGTTGGCCAAAGTCTGAACATCTTATGCTAGAAGCCTCTCACCGACTAGAATTAACTCAAGGCTACCCATACTCAATGCGTCGGTCACCGGATTGGCCTTCCCGGGATGGTACAAGATGGTGATATCGTAGTCTTTCAATATCTCCAACAACCTCCTCTTCCTCAATTGAGATCTTTTTGCTTGAAAAAATACTAAAGGCATCGATGATTTGTGAAAACCTGACATGACACACCATACAAATAGTTCATCCAAATCTTCAGCGCATGAACAATGGTTGTTAACTCTAAGTCATGGACCTGGTAATTATTTTGATGAACCTTCAAGTTATGTAATGCATAAGCTATCACCCTGACCTACTGCATCAATACTGCACTGAGACCAATATGAGAAGCATCACAATATACCGTGTAACATCCTGAACCTGTGGGCAACACCAACAACGACGCTATAGTCAAAGCTGTGTTGAGCTTCTGAAAGCTCACCTCACACTCGTCTGACCATCTAAATGGGTCACCCTTCTGGGTCAACCTGGTCAACGGGGCTACTATAGATGAGAAACCCAAAAAACTTATGATCTCCGTGGCTGAAATGGGTCTAGGCCAGTTCTAAACTGCCTCAATCTTCTTATGATCTACCTGTATGCCCTCTGCTGACACAACGTGCCCTAAGAAAGTGACTGAATCCAACCAAAATTCGCACTGCAAAACCTTGCATATAACTGGTTGTCTCTCAGAGCCTGAAGCACAAGCCTAAGATTCTGCTCATGCTGCTCTCGACTGCGGGAGTAGATCAAGATATATTCAATAAACATAATCATAAAAGAGTCCAAATAAGGCTTGAACACTCGGTTCATCAAATCCATGAATGATGCTGGGGCATTTGTCAATCCAAAAGACATCACTAGAAACTCATAATGCCCGTACCTAGTCCAAAAGGCTGTCTTAGGGACATCAGATGCCCTAATCCTCAACTGATGGTAGCCAGATCTCAAATCAATCTTCAAAAACACCTTGGCACCCTGAAGCTGATCAAATAAATGATCAATACTTGGAAATGGATAGTTGTTCTTGATAGTGACCTTGTTCAACTACCGGTAATTTATGCACATCCTTATTGATCCATCCTTCTTCTTCACAAACAACACTGGTGCACCCCAAGGTGAGACATTATGTCTAATAAAGCCCTTATCAAGCAAATCCTGCAATTGGCACAAAATCCATGGAAGGAACCTCTGCACTAGAATCACGAACATAAGACAAATAAGCTAAACACCCCTTCTCGAACATACGCCGAGCCTTCATATAAGAGATAACCTTGATGGTAGAATGGCCAAGAATTCCTCTCCACTCTAATCGGGTCAACCCCGACAAGTCTAAGGTCACTGTCTTGGCGTGACAATCAATTATAGCGTGATAAGGTGACAGCCAATCCATACCCAGTATAACATCAAAATCAACCATATCGAGGAGTAGAAGATCTACACTAGTCTCAAGACTCCAAATAGTGACCAAACACGAATGATAAACACGATGTACAACAATGGCATCCCCCACAGGTGTGGACACACATACATGGGCACTCAAAGAATCACGAGGCAAAACCAAATATGAAGCAAAATAAGATAACACATAGGAGTAAGTAGACCCTGGATCAAATAGGAATGACGCATCTCTACTGCAAACTGAAATAGTACTTGTAATAACGGTGTTATATGACTCGGCCAGAGTCCTTGCTGGAAAAGCATAACATCAGGGTTGGGACCCACCACTCTGAACTACATCTCTAGGACGACCCCTGGCTGGCTGGCCTCTACCTCAAGCGGCCTAACCTCCATCTCTAATGGTCGGACAACCACCTCTGGCGGCCTGACGCCTACCTTTAGTTGGTTCAGCGGGAAGTGCATCACCCGTTGTCGGGACCACGAGACGAGAAATTACCTGATGCACGAGGGAAAAATCTAGAAATGTGCCTCGGATCACAACAAGTATAACAAGACCTCGGCTGTTGTGACTGCTTGCCGTGAAACTGACCCTGTCGACCTGAGTACCCACCTTGAAAACTTTGGAGCGGAGGTGCACTTATAGGAGCGGGTGGTGCACTGTAGGCTAGCTGATCAAAATAAGGCATATGAGGACCACGACAAACCTGGAGCACCGTTGGATGCCTAGAGTGCTCAATGAAACGGCCTGGGAGGATGGCCCCTACTAAAAGTACCCCTGCCTCCTGATGAGGGACCACTGAACCCACCGGAATGATGAGGTCTCTTGTCAGACCCCTGACCTCCCTGAGCAAGAACCACCTCGACTCGCCTGGCGACATTGGCTGCCTCCTTAAAAAAATCTCACTCCTAGTCTCTTTTGCTATCTGCAATCTAATAGGATGAGCAAGTCCCTCAATAAACCTCCTCACCCTCTCTCTCTCTGTTGGTAGGAAGTACAAGAAGAGCATGACGGACCAAATCCACAAAATGGGTCTCATACTGAGTAAAGGTCATACTGCTCTGTTGAACACGCTCGTACTGACGGTGATGCTCCGCTCTCAATGTAATAGGGACAAACTTCTCCAGGAAGAGCTGAGAGAATTGGTCACAAGTAAGAGTAGGCGACCCCGCTGGTCTAGTTAACAAATGATCCCTCCACCATTTCTTGGCAGAACGAGTCATCTGAAATGCAGCAAAGTCGACCCCATTGGTCTCCACTATACCCATGTTCAGTAGAACCTCATGAAAGTTGTCAAGATACTCCCGGGGGTACTCTGAAGATGCACTATTAAAGTAAACTAGAAAGAGCTTGGTGAACTTTTCCAATCTCAACAAAGCCTCAAAAGACATAGCTTGCCCTTCATCGGCCTGTGCCGCAACAACTAGCTGAACAGCTCTAACTGACTAAGCAGTTGGGGTCTGATACTGGGGAGCCATCTGATCCAGAGTGTGAGTAGAAGGAGTCTATGCTCCTCCTCCAGCCTGAGAGACAGCTGGTGCCATGAGAAATGCGTCAGTCTAGGCCACGCTCTCCATAAAACCCACCAAACGGACCAAAGCGTCCTGAAGTACTATGGTGGAAATGAACCCCTCTGGAACCTGAGCTGGCCAGGCAGGAACAGTCTGGGATGGAGCCTCCTCCTCAAACTCTACTTGAGGCTCCGCTGCTAGGGCTCTGGGCTGAGCCCTGCCCTTACCTCATCCTCGGGCATGACCTCGACCTCGACCTTTGCTCCTCGTATGAGTTTCCACTAGAGGCTCTGGCTGCTACTCAGTTGAAGAAGTAATTCTTTCCATCTGCGAGAGAATAAGAGTAGAAGCGTTCAATCAATATTTAGAAAACAGAATCGCACGACAGAGAAGAATAGAAGTAAAATTGTTCCTAAACTTCATAGCCTTTGCGAGATAAGTACAGACGTATCCGCACCGAGCTCCAAGATTCTACTAAGATCGCTCGTGAATTGTGAGACCTAGGAAATCTATTGCTCTGATACCAACTTGTCACCACCCGAAATCCCCACCATCGGGACCGTGATGGAGCCTAACATGCCACTTGCTAGGAAAGCCGACGTTAAAGTATTATGAAGTCAACTATTATACATTGCAGTAATTAACAATAAATAAGCTATAACGAGTGTGGAATATTATAACAACTTCATCATTTACCACTACCCGGATCTGGTGTCACAATTCACAAGGATTCTAGAATTTATTACAAGTAATAGTCTGAAAGAAGTACAACTGTTTGAATGAAACAAACAGTAAAACAGAAAATATAGACGGGGACTTCAAGGTCTATGAACGTCGACGGATCTACCTTGAGTCTCCGGATAGTGGGTTGGACAATTAAACTCTCGATCAACCAGAGCCGGTACCATAATCTTCACAAAAAGTGCAGAGTGCAGTATCAGTACAACCCACCCCATATACTGGTAAGTGTCGAGCATAACCTCGATGAAGTAGTGTCGAGGCTAAGACAAGACACATACAATCAAACATGCACAATATAACAGTGTATATACAAATAACAGTAAAGAACTAAACAAGTTATATCGGGAGAGGGAAACATGCTGAAGGGATATACGAGGTAAAGAACTACAACAGAAGGGTAACTTGAATAGTAGATACACTATGAACTAATAAGAACCAATGAACACAACAAAGGAAAAGTACACGACATCATACTTCCTCTTTTACTGTCATTCTCACCCTGAAATTTATAGAAATGGCACGACATCACCCTTCGTGCATTAACTCTCATGAGATGGCACGACATCACTCTTCGGGCATTACACTCACAATATTGTACGGCATCACCCTTCGTGCATTAACACTCTCAACCTCACATAAAAGTCAATAGAAACAGCACTGCATCACCCTTCATGCATTATCACTCTCCCTCACCAAAATAATGTACAGTGACAACAGGGAGACAGAAACAACAAGATCAATCTTACTTCAACATTTGGTTCCACAATACCAACCTCAACTTGAATCAGCACTCAATCAATACCAAAGCCCGTAAACATGATAGAATGATCAACATCACAATTAACCAGGCTAAACATGGATAATATGATCAAGGAAAGCAACAATTACAAGAATAAGACCCACCCGCATACTATAATCCGACAACAATGCATAGGTACTCGCCACCTCACCTAGACGAGGTACTCAACATGTAAACACATTGCAAATAGAAAAAAAAGTCCTAATCCCTCAAGCTAAGGTTAACCATGACACTTACCTCGCTCCAACAGCCAAACGAAAAGCTCAACCACGGTTTTTCCTTTCACACAAGCCTCCAAACCGATAGAATCTAGAAAATTACCAGCCCAACGATTCAAATAAAGCCTTAGGAACTACCTACGATTGCAAAAAATTCAATTTAGGCCATTTTCTAAAAAGTCAACAAAAGTCAAAAGCCTGGGCCTGCTTTGTCCAAACCCTAAATTCGGACCAAAACCCAATTACCCTTTCACCCCCAATCCCGGTTATGTAATATGTTTTGGAATCTGACCTCGAATTGAGGTCTAAATCCTCAATTTACCAAATACCTAGTTTCTACCCAAAAACCCCCAATTCCACCATGAAAACTTTAGATTTTAGGTTGAATATTAGGACAAAGTAGTGGAAGATTGAAACAAACTAGTTTAGAATCACTTACTAATGATTTGGGGAATAAGAAGTCTTGGGAAAATTGCCTCAAAGGTTTTGGGTTTTTAAAATTTGGGAAATGAACCAAAAATCCCATCTAAGTCCTATTTCTTTCGTTGCAGATGTCACATTTGCGACTGCGAAGCCCGTAAATGCAACAATTTCTTTGCAAATATGAAAACTTTACTAGGCTTGCAATCATCCCAAATTCAAACAAGTGTTCGCAAATGAGAACGAAAGAGTTTCGCAAATGCAAAGTCTACCCCCCCCCCCCCCCCCCCCCCCCCGCCAATTGCTCACAATTGCGATGGATTCTTCGCAAATGCGAGATATGTAGGTCTGATGCAAATCGGCTATAATTTCTAAGTTCGATTCACTCCATAGCTTATCTGAAACTCACCCGAGCCCTCGGGGATCCAAACCAAAAATGCACACTAGTCTAAAAATATCATACGAACATGCTCGCGTAATCAAATCGCCAAAATAAAATCCGGAACTACGAATTGAACACTAAATTGAATGAATTTTTCAAGAAAACTTTGAAATTCTTATTTTTCACAACCGGACGTCCGAATCACGTCAAACAAACTCCGTTTTTCATCAAATTTCACAGACAAGTCATAAATATGGTATTGGACCTACAACGAGTTCCGGAACAAAAATACGGACCCGTTATCCAAAAAGTTAAATCAAACATTTCAAATTCACTAAGATTTCAACTTTCAAATTTCGACAAAGTCCGATATCTCGGGCTAAGGACTTCCGATATCGATTTTGGGCATACGCCCAAGTCCCAAATTACGATACGGACCTGATAGGATCATTAAAACACGGATTCGGGTCCATTTACCAAAAATATTGATCGAAGTCAATTAAAATGAAGTTTTAGGCAAACTTTCTCATTTTTATCACTTTTCAACATAAAAGCTTTCCGGGAAAAATACCCTGTCTGCGCACGCAAATTGAGAAAGGCTAAAACATGATTTTTAAGGCTTCAGATCAAAAAATTAGGTGTCAAAACACAAGATGACCTATCGGGTCATCACATAAATTGAAAGAAACTCACCCATCTCCATGGGGAACGATAATCAACCGATTAAGATGATCGTACTGTACAGTCCCTCTAGTACACTGTCTAACGGTACTAGCAATTGTAGAAGTATTGGTAGATGGGAATGCAGCTGCGTGAGATCCTCCAATATCTAAGTTAGATATACTTGGAGTGGATGATGATGCAGATGATAATTGAGTGGGCGAAGTATGAGGCACAAAAGATGAACCACCATGTTGGCTACTATGATGGCTTGGGGATGCAATTGGTGGTGCGCCACCAAACTGACTAGCTGGATCACGTGGGGAAGAAGTTGGGAAATGAGGCGTGGGTATAAAATTAATAGTGGTCGAAGCTGGCATGGAAAGACGAGGAGGAATAAGAGGCGGGCTCATATTTGGTGTAGGTGGAGGAAGATGACTTGATTTAGGTAAAGTATGTTTTTTCTTCATATTTTTTTTATTTCTTTATTGCGAAAATCCCCTTGTGTAATGAATATAAAATATTTACATGCAAAAAAATTTAACATGATAAATATAATCATAAAGTACACATAATAAATATAACAATATAAACCTAAAAACGAAGATGTCATTAATAATATAAAGTAATTTTATAACATATTACAAAGAAAAATATCATAACATATAAATAATGAACTACTCATAAAGCACACAAATAGCTTAACCCTCATCCCTTGGTTCATTTTCAGTTTCTTCATCTTATGATTCTTCATCGCTTGTTTCATTTTCATCATATAATTCTTCATCCTCGCTTGTTTCATGTTCTTCAATTTAATCTCAATCCCCATTTTACATTGATGTTCCCTCACCATGCTCAGTTAAAATTGATCTTAGGACCGAAGGATCTAATTCTTCGTGTAGGTGGTTGCTATCCTACAATTCATCTGCTAATTCATCATCCACTATTGTTTCAACACTTGAAATATCATTTTTGTACGCTACATCCAATGCATCCTCAACTTTAACTCTACCCACTGGATTAGATTTTATCACTACCCGCCATGCCGACTTATTCTTGCGCAAAGGATAAAGTACATAATACACTTGTTTCACATTGTGTGCAATAATAAATGGATCATTGAGTCTATACCTCCCCATGTGCTTTATTTAAAAAAAAATTATTGTGGCATCCTTGTAACGAGGCTTGTTACTAAATTTATAGATCTCTAAAGATGCATCCTCCTTATAGAATAACATGCAACCATTCTCACAACAATGAATCCTCTCTAATAAAAGAACCAACTTGGAAACTATTTTTTTTTCCGTGTAGAAATATTTAGGTATGTCAATGTTACACTGATTCAGTTCATTCATAAGCCCAATGATAGAATTCATACCCGATTAAGAAATAGAACTGTTTGACTTAATCTGAAATAATTGAACAACACCAGACAACTTGGAATGCATTGAGCTTTCATACAACGGACGGCTAGCTTCCTGTAACTCTTTGAAAAACTTCTTAGCCTCATTATTTGCTTCAGATTGAGCTCCCCAGAACATCTCAAAGGCATCCTCCCTCATCATGTTTGTCACGACCCAAAATCCATTAAGGTCGTGATGGCGCCGGACACTACTGTCAGGAAAGCCAAAAATAAATACTTAATTATTTTCTCATTTTATTAATCTTGAAATAATATTTTCCTTCAATTTAGATATTAAAGAATGGGGATTTACAGTAAATAAGGCGTAGCTCCCCTTATCACCTCCAGAGTCACAATGGATTTCGACAGTCAACTTCGGGACATGTAATTTCATGAAAGAGGTTAGAGAGAAAGCTCCTCAAAGTTTTCAGTACAAAACAACTCATAATCACCCAAAAATTCGGTGTCACAAGTGCATGAGCATTAACTAGGAATATAAAATAAATTACAACCATTTTTTGGAATACAAATTGGACAGGATAAATGTAAATGCTTTGAAGGAGACTCTGTTGGTTGCGGGTCGACAAATGGAATGAAGCTCACCTGGTCCCCGCAAGTATTCACGCCACTGCTCTCACAGGGCCTCTAGACATATATGTACCTGCACAAAAATATGCAACAAGTGTAGTATGAGTACGTAAACAACGTGTGCCCAGTATATACGTAACCTAACCTCGAAGAGGCAGTGACGAGGGGTCGACATCAACAGTCACTAGTGGTCCAACAACATCAGGTACTATAAAGAGATAAGTAAGAATGAGGCATAGTAAACAAATGAAATAAAAAAGTATAAGCCACGTGGTACAAATCCCCCTCTACACGAGGAACATTAGGAATTCCCTCCTTATCCGGAGCATATATATAGATATAGGAGATCTCATCTAGTAACATACCATAATTAAGATCCGGGAACATACAGAGACATTGGCTTCTTGCAAAGTTTTACGAACGCTTTTACGAGGATACGATTTAGGAAATTCCGAGGCGTATGGCCCGATCCAACTTAATTATTTAAAATGTGCACTGCCGAGGGGCGAATGACCTGAACCATATGATTAATATATTAACCTGCCGGCGAATGACCCGCTCTCATAAGAGTGTGCTACATAAACTTTGCCGAGGCGAGCGGCCCAATCCCATAAGAAGTGAAATATATAATCTTGCCGAGGCAAATAGCCCGATCCCATAAGAAGTGAAATATATAATTTTGCCGAGGCGAACGGCCCGATCCCATTAGAATAAGAAGCTTTGATGGGTCCTTGACCCCACTCACAAATAAACATGTGAGTTGAAGTTTCTTTTATAAAAATGTTTCAATAAAACACATATATATTGGAGACATGCCGTATGAGGAGGAATAATATCCGATGGCTAATCATGAACCCGTGAAGTCTCTACAATAGCAAGTCTAGTCTCAAATAGAATGTAAATCAAGGGAATTGATAAACGAGAGACTACTCAAATAGTACAACTACATCATGATGTGAACCTAAGTCTACCCGGACAATAACATCAATGTAGCTACGTACGAGCTCTTGTCATCTCGCGTGTACGTAGCTCCCCAAAGCAAGTAGGACACAATCAAATATATATCACCTAGGGGTGATTTCCCTCTCATAGAGTTAGACAGGAGACTTACTTCGTCTCAAAGCTCACTTTCAAGTCCAAAATTATTCTTTCAATCCTCAACTCGGAGCCAAACGATCTGAAGCTAGTCAAATAATATAGAAAATAGTCAATACATGCTCAATAGTTCACGTCCTAACCATTAAGGTGATTTTCCAACCCAATTTGAAGAATCCTTCAAATTCACCCCCAGGCCCACGTGCCCGGATTCCGGATATTTTCGAAGATAGACTTTACCATAACACCACAAACTCAAATATATAATTTATTCCAAAATTTCATGTCCAATTTCGTGGTAAAAATCCAAAAATACTAATTTATAGGTTTTTCTTCAAAATCCCAAATTTCTACAAATTTCCATGTGTAAATCTATGTATAAACCTTGTATTTAACTCACAACTAGAATAAATCACTTACCTCTTGGTGATCATAGAACCCCCTCTCAAAATTCTCTCAAAAATCGCCCAATTCCAAGTAGAAAATGAGGAAAATGAGCTAAGTCTCAGAATAAAAGCCCATGGATATAGTCGCAGATGTCACACTTGCGACAAGGGGGTTTGCAAATGCGACCCCTGACAAACCTGGCCTCCATCGCAAATGCGATACTAAGTCCACAAATGCGAACTCTTCAGGCTTCGCAAAAGCGATCATTGCCTCGCAAATGCGATCCCTTACCTCAGCAGCCCAGCTTCGCAAATGTGAACACTTCTTTGCAAATGCGATAGTCGCATTTGAGACTAATACATCGCAAATGCGATCACACCAAAACCAGCAATCCAACTTCTTCACAAAACACTCCGAAGCTACTCTGATACTCACCCGAGCCCCCGGGGCTTCACCAAACAGCTACAAAAGTCTAAAAAGATAACACGAACTTTACCGAGGCCTCAAATCACATATAACAACATTAAAATCATGAACTGCACCCCAAATCAAGCTTAATGAACTTTAGAACTTCAAATGTCTACATTCGATGCCAAAACCCATCAAATCACGTCCATTTGATCTCAAATTTTGCACACATGTCACATTCGACATTACGGACTTACTCCAACTCCCGGATCTAATTACAACCCTGATATTAAAAAGTCCACTTCCATCGAACTTCTCAAAAACCTTTAAATTTCTAACTTCCGCCAAATGACCCCGAAATGACCTACAAACCTCCAAATTCACTTCCGGACGCTCTTCCAATACCAGAATCACCATACAGAGCTATTCCCAAACTTGGGATCCTGAACGGACATCGATAACATCAAAATAAACCTCAACCCAAATTTATGAAATTCTTCAAAAATTCCAACTTCCACAATAGGCGCATAAACACTCCCGGGTCATCCAAAACCCGATCCGGACATACGCGCAAGTCCAAAATCATCATACGAACCTGTTGGAGCCTTCAAATACCGATTCCGAGGTGGTGTACTCAAAATACACTTTAGTCAATTTATCCAACTTAAGGCTTCTGAAATTGTAATTCTCTTCCCAAATCAACTTCGAACTTCCCGAAATTCAATTCCGACCACATGCACAAGTCTTAATACCTAAAGTGAAGCTTCTCAAGGCCACAAACCGCCGAACGATGTGCTAGAGCTCAAAACAACTAGTCAGGTCGTTACAACGTGATTGAATCTAGAATTTTCAACATTATTATCCACTTCGGGACTACCCTCCTCACTACCAAAAGAATTATAAATATTACCATCATTTACGATATGAAGATTCTTTGCATGAGCAGTCTATACATAATAATTTTCCATAAGTAACTTTTTAAAAAGATGACGTGTAACAACAACTTTTCCCAATAGCTTAACACACTTGCATTTCAAACAAGGGCACATAATCGTTCCTTCAATGCGAAAATCATCAAGTGTCAATGCCTTAGCATAATTCCAGCAACCCCTGTTCTTAATTCATCACTTAAACGCACACAATTAGGATTATTCATATTATACATCTAAATACAATGCGTAAATGTCATCTACACAAACAAAAAACTTGAAATTTATAAGATATTTAAAATTATTTAATTTATTTAAACTAATTAATAGTTACGCCAATTCGAAGGTTCATTTTTTTAAGGTATTATATTCTTTGATATTAAAATTCATTAACACTTGAAATCTTACATTTATCCATATTCTATATTATATAAATCTTTCAAAATACAAATTAAATTTAAATAACTTCTTATATGTTCATAAAGTCCATAAATGACTAATAATTTGTCAAATATACTAATTTCCTTTAATGTAGAAATTATTAAGTTTTAAATTTAATAATAGTCCATTTAATAAATTAGGAAGCGATAATAAGCTTAACTTCTTAAACGTAACACTAAGGCTTTAAATTATAACTTCGAAATTTTTAAAATCACATATAGGTACGAACCTCAATTTCAAAAGTGAACTTAGTTTCAAGCTTAAATATTAATACATCTATGGCAATTCTAAAAATAAATCTATGACAATTCTAAATAAACATCTATGAAAATTCTAAAATAGTTTTAAATTTAATTCAATTAGAGAACTAAAAAATATCTAAAACCTAGAGGCAAGATTCCTAAAATGGATTGATTCCTAATGTGATTTTCAAGATGTATTTTCAATAAAAAAAATTGATTCCTAAATAACTTCTAAAATATTATAGATGGGACGGCGCGGGGAAAACAAGATAGGACGACAGTGGGGGTGGCGGCAAAGTTGGGTAAAACAAAGGGGCAAGGGAAAGGGTCAGTTATAAGGGATGAGTTTAACAAAAAGGAGGGTTGGGGAAGAAGAGGAAAGAGAGTGACATACCATTTCCGGCGAGCAGCGGGG